>OV816029.1:99763542-100062703 GCA_929113105.1 Agrypnus murinus
GTACGGCAGTGGGTCAATATCCCACAAAAAGGTAAGAACCTCCCAAAAAACGACACAAAACGGCACGAACGGCGGTAACCCTGAAAGGGAATGATCTGCCCCTAAAAGGACACACTGAATAAGGTGATCTATACAGATTAAAAGATCGGAAATACCTTATAACTGCACAAAGCAAAAGGTCTCACAAAGAGCATGGTTCCCAAAAAGAACCGACAGATTGAATGGTCAACATACACCGATAGGACAAAAAGTCCTCAAAGAAGGTAGTCAAAGGATGGTAAGAAAGAACTACCTCAGCTTTACCAGACTTTTACTGGAACCCGACATCGGTGAAGGAATTTCTAGAGCGCATCCCACCGCGCTATAATAGACAAAGTCTAAAACAAAAGGTCTAAAGATGGTAGAGAAAGACCACAAATGCTTTACCGGACTCTTACCGGAACCCGTCATCGGTGAAGGAATTTCTAGAGCGCCTCCCACCGCGCTATAATAGACAAAGTCTAAAACAAAAGAAGTCAGAACCCGAAAGCTTGTTCTGAAAAGAACACGACCTCAAAACTCGATACGATAACACAAAGCTGAACACCATAAGATCACTAAGACCTTCACAATTTCTCAAATATCAAACAAATTCCAACACAGGAACACTCATACTGGATTGTCACAGCAAATTGTAACGATACTGAACGGTACATACGAAGCACCATATACTTCAAAAAGCAAAACGGTAATGACGGTGATCAGAATCACCAAACGGTACGGAACAGAGACCATAATGCCTCCAAAAACACAGTACTAAGCGGCACTGCAAAACGGTACGATACGATATTGCCTGAACGGCACGGAACAGTAAATGGCATATGCCAACGATACGATAAAAAGACAGAAACTGTCTCCCAAAAGTACAGTACGGCACGGAACTGTACTACAAAACGATACTGTAAAGGGACCGAGCAGGTCACCCAAAAAAAGCACAATTCAAAACTGTATCACAAACGATACAAAAATCGGTCAATGGTGGATGCCAACGGTATAAATGAGAACAGAACGGCATCACCAAAACCTTACACACTCATCTTCAAAATGGTTCAAAACCACAATACCTAATAGATCTCAAACAGATTTATAATTTTGCTTTTAGAAAAAGCTCATGGAAGTTCAACGAACTTAAAATGCACAAGGATTCAAAATCCCAACAGATTATTATGTTTTCTGAATATTCAAAATGAAGTAGTAACTTCACACAAATTTCTAAATAGACAGAAATGTCAGAATCGGTAAATATACTGAACACAATCGGGAAAATTGTCTTACACCCTGCGTGCGTTCCGACCAACCTACCAAGAAACACCCAAGGGATAAAATATCCCTGCGGTACTCTACGCCAACACAAATCCATACAAGATTTCCAAGAAGATATTCAGTCACTCAAATAAGAAGAGGGCACTCAACAAATCACGCAATCATTGTTTTATGTAACTCCCACAACTAAAAGAGGATAAGAACACAACAGTACTGACCTGACCGAACCATGAAGGAATATTATACCAACAGAAGTTTAGTAAATATTATTTTATTAGAATGGCGAATAGACTCCTCTTACGTACTAAAGAAATCATTTATCAACTTTCAGTGCCACATTCACATTCAATCACACCGAGTGTATTCACCAAACCAAGAATAAGGTTAAAACATGTATTTAGGAAAGATGGCAAAAATAAACATGATAAAGGTCGTAAGTTGAATAAGACCTGCTTTATTATTGATGAATTAGACATTTATTGCTTAGAAAAATCACAATGATTTTCCTTTAAATCTTTAACGTGGAAATTGCCAACAGGATGTCCATCTAAATTTTGTAAATGATAAACAAGTGGGGACAAAACTTTGGTAACTTTACAGGGAATATATTTAGGGGTTAACTTCTTAGAGTAATCTTTAGAAGCATCAGACAAAGTAAAATTTCGCTTCCAGACTATATCTCCAACAGAAAATCTGAGCGGACGTTTTCGTAGGTTATACTGACGAGAATTGTGCTCATAAGCTTTATGTAATCTGGACTTAACATCCTCATACAATTCGGGAAGCTGAGTTAGCTCACGGGTCCAAAAGAGTTTATTTGCAATCTCTAAAGGTTTATTGGGATCAATAGGACTATAAAAATCTCCACTAACTGGAACATGTCGACCAAAGACCAGGAAAGAGGGGGAAACTTGAGTCGAATCATGACTAGCAAGACGTATTGCCTGGGCAATATCAAAAATATGTTTATCCCATTCACGATGAGAGTCTTTAATGTATGAAGAAATAGCCGTAACAAGAACTCGATTAACTCGTTTTGTAGGGTTAACTTGAGGATGATAGCGGGCATTCAACCAAACATTCTGTATTTTAACGCTATCCAGAAAATCTCGAAATTCTTTAGAAATAAATTGCGACCCATTATCAAACATAACGGTCTGGGGTACGCCAAATATAGAGAAAACTTGTTCCTTCAGGAACTTTATCATAGGCTTAGTAGTGGCCTTACGTAATGGCTGTATTAAGACATACTTAGTAAACCAATCGGTAACAACAAACAAGTACTGATTACCAAACTTACTTCGCGGCAACGGACCTAACAAATCCATACTAATTAACTGAAAAAGAAAGCTAACTTTCTTTTCTTTACCCATAAGGCCTGCACGTGAAACATTCTCACTTTTCTGACTCGCACATATCTTACAATTGCGTACATACTTACTGACAGAATATCTAAGTTTCGGCCAATAATATAATTCGGAAATGCGAGATAGAGTTTTTGAAACTCCAAAATGGGCAGCTATAGGTTCATCATGACACTGTTGCAAAATCTGCTTCCTATTAGCAGTTGGAATTACTAGTTTCCAGTCGGAAATATTAGATTCAAGCGGTAATAAGGAAGGCAAGAACTTATATAGTCGATTATTTTCGGCTTTAAAATATGGATATTTTTCAGGAGAAGCTTGGACTAATCCTATCATATTAAGATACCAGTCATCAGGTTCGAGAGTATCGATATTCATTACAGAAATAGATCGGGACAAAGCATCCGGAATAATGTTTAATTTTCCAGGGCGGTGCTGTACATCAAAGTCAAATTGGGAAAGACGCATACACCATCTAGCTAAACGACCTGTAGGTTCACGAATATTATGAAGCCACTTAATAGCTGCACAATCTGTAATAACTGTAAAAGGGGTACCCTCAACATAACCTCTAAAATGTTCTATACCAAAAATAACTCCTAATAACTCACGCTCAGTAGCTGAATATTTTCTTTCGGTAGAAGTCAAAGTTCGACTTGCATATGCAACTGGATGTTCTGAACCGTCCATAATTTGAAACAATACAATGTCCAAGGCTACATCACTTGCATCAGTCTGTATATAAAATCGAGACGAAAAATCTGGCGAAATTAACACAGGAGCGGAACTAATACGCTGCTTAATCTTTTGAAATGATTGCTCAGCTTCGGAAGTCCAATGAATAGGATCTCCTTTCTTTTTACCTTTAATGAGTGCGGTAATGGGGGCAGAAAGTTCAGCATAGTCTTTAATAAAACGTCGATAGTAGCTAACTAAACCATTCACACGTTTAACTTCAGTACAAGATATATAGACGTCTGGTAGAACAGCTTGCCTATGTTTCAATGTAAATAATTGTGTCAAAAATGAGAGCTAGTAAGCCGTTTACTTTGTGGAAAATAGATGGCGCAACCTTACCAAGGTACTTCAAAAATTGACACAAATTTTAATTTTAGGTTATGTATCTATCATTTGCCACGAATGCCACGTGTTTAGAAATACATTAGTGTAGTTAATTATTATTATTATTTATTAATTTCCGTTTTAATGTGAATTGTGTTTTAAAATTCATCACTTGCAATTATTGCGAATCATCATTTGACCAATCCTGTTGTTGTGATTGTGTGCGTTTAAAAGAAAAATTCTAAAACGGATAATATGTGGACCAGTGGAGGATGATCAAGGTGTAAATAGAATAAGATATAATCATGAACTGGCCAGATTATACCAATTACCAAGAGACAGACATCTTGGACAGACATAATGGGGATGACAAGGAAGGCAGTACTTCGATGGGCTGAACATGTTTCCTGAATGTCCGGAGACCGGAGAGAGAGTAATTTAGAAAATAATTGAGGGCGACTTAGAAGGAACTGGAAACTCCCTCAATTCATCCTAGCTAGGTGATCTAGAATAAGATAGGAAGATGCAGTGTTGGAAGTCTTAAGGAAATTGAATAAGGAACAGTGGAAGAGGCTTATAAAAGAGGCTAAATCCACTAAAACCCTAGTGGGTTGTAGGTGCCAGACCATGAATGAATCATTTAAGAAACGCTGCCAGTGGTAAATGTAAATATAACGAAAGTTTTTATCCACAACAAAAACAGTAAGTAGTTTGGTTAAAAGTTATTTATTAAAGAATTGTAATTTAAACCAGTTTTGCCAATTTGCTATATTTTTTAGAGTTTGTAGATTCTGAAGACCTCTTTCGTGCCTCTTTTTGGCATGAAAATGAAAGTCTAGTTATTAAAAATGAAAACAGGATTTTTTTCGTCATTTCCGACTTATGATTTGGACATCCTACAAAATGATGAATTTTTTGTATTCCGATTGAAGCAAGAATTTCAAGGAAAGTATTTTTCTTAATGTCTTGCTGAAGTTTCTCAGCAATAATATGTTCAATTTCTTCAAGAAGAATAACGAGGGCGATTGAAGGAAATGTTAAATGCCCTCTGCTTCTCAATATTATGAAAGTATTATATGATTCCAATCCTTCCCCCACAATTGTTTTAACACAATTTTGACAATTGTCAGTTTTGTGCCTTCGAGCGATGAAACCACAAACATAGGCAAATGCTTCTCTATTATCTTCAAAATGAACGTATGCACCACATGTGATATTTTCTTCTAAGGCCTGATCGAGTTGTAAGTCAATGTCTTTTTTTGTTATTTGTTTATTGTCTGCTCTGTTGTAGCTCAAGAAATCTGATGTGTTATCAACTAGGGCAGCAAGTGCAATCTGTAGTGACTCTCCACTAGTATTAGCACCACCGCTTGCTCTCATTAATCCAAAGAAGTGTTCAAGTGGATCTTGATTGATACGTGATGTCATCAGGTACTTATACCCTAACTCTTGGGTGCAATATTTTAATAAATCAAGAGTAGTGTTGATGGTAGCTTTTAACCCATCACTTGTAGACTTTGTTAAATAAAAGTCAGGATGTGCACAAGATTCCCATAAATCAATGTAAATTAAAAAATCTTCTAATGCTTGTTGCTCGGCAGAATTTGTTTTTAGTCCATTAAAATAACTCGAATTCAAAATATCACACAGTTGATTTATTCGTCTGCAAAACTGTATTGTAGGTTCGCAGTCAGCAAACTCGGATATACCTTTTTCTTTTAGTACCGTCAAAGCATCTGCTACTGTCCCACTAAACAATTGAAAGGCATATTTTGTCCTCATTTTCTCGTGGTTTTCTGGATTCACGTGCTTTCGGGTCAATTTATAAGCCAGTTTAAATTCGTTTTTTGCATCGTATTCTATAAGATTTTCAAAATGGCGCAATTGCACTCTCCCTTCAGGCACATGAAATTCTCTTTTTGCAACAAGCCTGTTTCGCATACATTTCAATAAATGTGGAAAATCTGAACACATCCTTAATTTTCTTTTTACATTGCAGGGATGAACACTCCAAGGCTTTTCTGGATTTCCTGCACCAAAGGCTTTCCACATGGACCTATTCCAGGTGGCACCATCTGATGTGACCACGTCAATAAACAGCCCAGCCGCTTCACTCAAAAGAATGGCTTCCAGTATTAATTTGGCTAGGATGGTTCCAGTAACATTGCCTCTGGACAGAAAACATGCAAGCGCTTGCATATTTTTCCCAGCGAAAGACTGGAACATTATTACCAGAATATGATCCCCAAGTTGGTTTCTTTGGTTGTCTGGCGTATATTCGCCTAAATCAACAAATCCCATCACTTCCAATCGATTTTTGTCGAAGTGTTTGCAGGGAGTTATTTTGCACTCATCCACCATCAGGGTACCATGCCGTTCAAATTCTTGCATGTTTTTTGTTTTCTCTTTCAGAAGTTCAAATAATTTATTTTGAAATCCGTAAGAGCTGTCGATATGCCTAATGTAAGTTGATAGTGTACTCGGTGCAGGTAGTGGAAGTAACTCCCTAGTTCGTAAATGTTTGTATAATTTAGGGCTTTTTATTTTCAGAAGGATGCATGTGTAAATCCATTCTTTGGTGTATCTTTTGCCGTAAGAAGGTCGACTTGCAGTTTCAAAACAAGTTCGAACTACAAGCTTTTGATTGTCTGGCAATTTTGAAATTAAGTGGTCGATATTGGATAGTTTTGTCATTGATTTTCTTAAAGTCTCTATGGTTTTTGTTTGTATGTTTTGTTTTCGCAACAAATTTGAATATGATTTTTTGGTTTTTGGAATAATATTTTTTTTCTTTAGGAGGTTTTTTCTCAAGATCGCACATGAACGACATCTTGTTGTCTTTCCTTGGAAATTTCCGCCATTACAGGAAGGGCTAATTTTCCCATCAACTCCAGACCCATTACATAGCCTGATAGTATATACCGTTTGCACTAATTGTAAAAAAGTCTCTAAAGTTGTTGCAGTATAGGTGGTATGAAAAATTCCATTAAGATACACCTTTATGTCACTATCGTTGACTACAATAGCCCGATCGATTTTGGGAATACTCCCTTTAACATGGCTTACTGTAACTGAACGAGACCTTTTATGAATCCCCCATCCTGATGGTAGCAATGTATATAACTGCATTAGGTTTTCTTGTAGAAAATGTAACAGCGTGTTAGTTTCTGGTGATTCGCATTTAGTCTCTGGTGAATCGCATTCATTTATGACAGGAGGGCTTTCAGTGACAGGTAAACGAAGGTTTTCTAGGGTCGTTGAAGGGGTAGGAGAACTTTGACTGGACTGTAGTGAAGGATCTTTGGCAGGTCTACAACAAAATACAGGATTACAAATCCCGCAATAAAAACTATTGTCTAGATTTATTATTGTTAACGTTGTGTACAGAATACAGATACATATCGATTTTTTGTCTATTAATTTTCTCTTCACAACTACAAGGATAACAATAGTAGATTGTTCTACAAGTAAAGAAAAGTGATAGTTTTCCAGTGAGTGTAAATGTTTAATTCATGAGCGAGCGAAGCGAGCGAATGGATTAAAATTTACACGAACATGGAAAACTCACTTTTCTTTAAGTGTAGAACATGCTACTTTTTCGTATTTGGAATGAGACATACTAAAATCTAGGAAAAAATTACGTCAAAGTTTGGCAGAAGAGTGGAGAAAAGTTGTTGCTAACGAGAAAAGACGCACATTTCTTTACGATTTTGACTGAGAGTGAAGAAAAGTGTTGCTAACGAACAAACACTCACATTTCTTTACGATTTTGGGTTGAACAATGTACCACATTTCTATTCCAAATACGAAAAAATTAATTTCCTCAAAACGTTACGTTGGTTAATACAGGAGTGCGATTATGTATGGAATCGTGTTCGTCCTGCTAAAACGGTTTGCGCTAGAATCCTGAAATTTTAAGGAGACTTAGGGCGAGTTGTATAAAGCAAGATTATGAATAGTTATAATAAACAAGAATGTTAATGAAGACGATTAATAATCAAGACATCACTCATGCCCATGGTACAGTAGCGGCCAAAATAAACTAGGACACATTGTAGTGTAAAACGGGTCACTATGACATTCATTTTACGTTTGATCGTGATTCGTGTTACGCTAAACCTAGTTTATTTCGGCCGCCAGTATACAATTATGCAATAAATAAATCACAGCTAGAGTGGTGTTAATTTTCTCCATGAACCCATTTTGCTACCATTTGGACTGACCTTAAAATAAATAAAAAGATACCCACCGCTTTTTTGTCTGGGAATAATTTTTCAAAGGGATAAGCAGGGCAGGATCTTCAGATGGAAAATTCAAAACAGAGGAAGAATGGGAACTACCCAAATAAAGGGTAGGGATTGCATCTGGTGCTAATGTCCTTCTGTTAATTATTCCACTTTCATCTGCAAATTCCCTCACAAACCTCTTTTCAAAATGCTTCATGCAGACGAAGTCATTTTTGTTTAAAATTGTGCCCGTAGACATAGTCCATTTGTTACGCTTATTCGTATCCTATAAAATAATGTTACAAATATAAACCCTGTTTGAAATCGAATATTAATTTACATTTTACCTTTGGTACGTGAAAGAGGGCCAAATCTTCCTTTAAAAGTTTCACGAAGCCGCAAAATTTACACTTCTTCATTTTTCACAGTGGTAATAAATGCCACTTAAAATGAAAAAAAACACAGCAACAAGCTAACACTAAAGTCAAAATAACGCAACAAGCTAACACTAAAGTTAAAATAAGACAAATAACTTGCACAAGAAATTCGAATTTTTAAAAAACTTCAGAATTGTCAGATTGATGACAATTTATTGACAGATCTTGATATGATGCTGCAATCTAGTGTTTTTGTTTTAAACTAGCAATTAGCTCCAACAAAATGGCGGCGAGCTGCTCTACCAGACCTGTATATATCTTGCTTCAGTAGTATTGCGAGGAGTAGGAAAATTCAAAATAGCTGACACCTTATCTGGATCAGTTCGCAAACCTTCTTGATCAATAACAAAACCTAAAAACTTCAAAGAAGAACGACAAAACTGACATTTGTCTAAATTAATCGTAAAACCAGCATCTTTCAGCCTTAATCGTAAAAGATTCAAAATCTTAATATGCTCCTCAAAAGTAGAAGACGCAATAATAATATCATCAAGATACACAAAAACTTTCTCATCCAACATAAGTGGAGCTAAAACTTTTTCCATGCATTTCTGCATTGTTTGCGGACTGTTCGATAAACCAAAAGGCATTACAGTAAATTCAAATAAACCCTTGCCAGGCACACAAAAAGCTGTTTTTGCACAAGAAGATTCCTCTAAAGGGATTTGCCAAAAAGCTTTACGTAAGTCTATACTGGACAGAAACTTAGCATTACGAAGTCTATTTAAAATGGCATCGGTACGAGGTAACGGAAAAGCATCTTTCTTGGTTACACTATTTAGTTTTCGTGCGTCATAACATAATCGTAGTTCATTTGTTTTTTTCTTAACTAACAACACTGGACTACTCCAAGGACTATTTGACTCACGAATCACTCCAAGTCTCAACATATCATCAACTTCTTTATGAAGATGAGTCTGCATAGCAGGCGACAGAAGATATTGTCTTTGCTTAATGGGCTGAACATCCCCGGTATCAATATAATGCTTCAATACATTCGTACACCCTAACTTATCGGAAACTAATTCTTCAAAAGCTGAAATTGTTTTCTTTAGAACTGAATTCTGTTTGGAACTTAGAGAAGCTTGGTCTATAATTTTCGTAGCTTCCATGGAAGAAGTATGGTTTGCAGAATTCTCAACTGAAGAAATAGTATTTACGGAGGGTTCTACTGCAAAGTCATACGCTCTTTCATACATATTTAAATTTATCTTAAATAGGTGACCAAAATCTACTCCTAAAATAAAAGCTTGGGTAATGGAAGGAACTAACAAGCATTTGATATGTTTCGTAACCTTATCTAAAGTAATCGATAAAATAATTTCGCCCTCACAAGGTTGGATGGCACCATCAGCTGTAGTAACACGAGCAGCTGTTAACTTTTTTTGAAAAGGAATTTTGTTTTCCTTCAGAAACTGTAAACCAGAGGAACCTATAATAGTATTTGATGCACCACTATCTAATAAACAAATAACTGGAAATCGTTGAATCCTAATGAGTATAAAAGGACGATTATCATACGGCATTTTTACACAAAGAGGTGCAAGTATTTTGGGGGACATAAAAGTTTTTACTTTATTTAACCAAGACTTCCATTCTTCTGAAGAAGGCGAGAAATTACATTTCGTTGTTTGTTTGGGTGGAGAAGTTAATTTGCACGCGAACGTAAATTGGGTTGTGGGGTTTTTGTCTTCGGTACCGTCCCGGTTGAACGATTCATCACTACTTGATCCGCAACGATACCTCCCTTGGCGTTTTTTGGATTGCAAACAATACAAGAATTTGAGATTAAAAACCGAACGCAGGGTCTTAATGAAAACGTTTCGTTATACATAATGTCAATGGAGGCTTTGTTTAGAAGATTAGAACATCCTAAAACCGAACTTGAAAGGGTAGAACAGATAGTTAGGAATTTAAATCCTTATTTTGCAGAGCGTATAGGTTTGCAGGACATAAAGTCCTTATCGTCATTAAAGGATTTTTGTAGAAAAATCCAAGAATTAAAAATTAGATCGGAAAGGTATCATCCACCACCTTCCAAGCGTAACGGGTTGTTAGAACCAGATTTAGCGTGTCTTTCATTAAATGATTGTCAGGCAAGAAAACCTACGGAAAATAAAATTAATATTTCTGAATTATCCAGTACAGATAAATCCTGTTTCAATTGCGGTCAGACTGGACACTTAATAGATTACTTGTATAGTTTTGAATTTCCGGAACGCAGAATCTCTTTACACCTTTACTGAAACTAGAAAGCAAAACTATCCTAGTATAATCTCTATAGCTGTGTAGTTGACGCCTTTACAAGAAATTCTTTGTGTCAATTTAGAAGCAGCAATACAGATTTATTGTTCATATTTTACTCTTCACTACCTTTTGGCTCCCGTCAACATATATTTAATTCATCATACTAGTACTCACTGGTGGAGGTTGGTTTCCAGAGTTATTTACGTACTCATCCGTCGGGGTCCGTCTTTGAGGAAGTCTATTACTCCTAGTCCAGCATGCGGACGAGTTGAATCTCAGTGTGACTGGAACTTGGAAACTGGGCCTGCCTAGGGTATCCCAGCTACCCCGCCCTACCATATTTAGGTTTGGTGAGCCTAACATGCACGATAGGTATTTAGCAAAGCAAAAACATCATCTTATCGATTCATAATATACTGATCTAGTAGTAAACGCTTCGTTTTGCTTTTGCTTTCCTTTTACTTATTATAAAATGAATGTCGTCTTGATTCCTAAATCAAATGCAAAAAGGATATAAAAAGGTAAAGCATAGAGACTGTGTGTTTATAAAGAAATCTAGTGAAAAATCATAGCTATTTTTCAATTACTAAAGAGGCTAACACCAATCCGTGGACAATTATATGGACTATACAAGGATTTCTGGAGAGTAGCTCTTAAGAAAAACCAAGAACCGGAAGTTTGAAAGGACTGACGAATAAACTACTGAAGAAACAGGTTCTTGTAAATGCATATCTGAAAAACGGCCATTTTCCATTCAAGATCCTGCAACTAAACGAGATAAGTTAATCAATCAATCATTCAGATAATTAAACGTAGAAATAGCATTAAGACATACACGAAACACAAAAAGCTGAAATGAACTGTAAAGCAATTGAATACTACCATCAGGCTATTACAGATCACGAGATTTGCATCAATGTTTCATTTTCAGTACTGGAAGTTGTTGGGTTTTGGACGACGGATCCTATGTAAAGTATACTTTTTCAACTCTATCTGGCCTTCAGTACTTAATGTAGAAAATAAGGAGAATACTCCTGATGCTGAGAAATATATTGGTATCGAGAAATTCGGAAAAGATGTTCTAGTTTGGAAGCGACTGCAGTTTTTTATAAGAGACCATGACATACCACTTAGTTTTTTACCCGATTTAGCTCAGGTTCATTATGCAAAATCTGTATTAGAATGGTATAAAACTCATGCGTATAGATTTTATTGAAAAAACAACGATCCTTCAAATACCCCGGAACATTCTCCTATAGAGCGTTACTGGGCTCTACTTTAGTCCCCCAAAAGAGGGAGTAAAGTAGCACTTTTACTCCCTGAGGGAGTAAAGTGTTTCCATGACGACAACAACAAGTAAACAACAAAAAAAAGTAATCGCGGTTCATGTTAGGATTTATTATCCTGAAACTATGTGATTGTGGGTTTGCAGAGTTCAATTGTCAGAATGACATTAACGAAATATTCGGAAAAATTTTTCAAAATTTTGGATTTTTGCGATTAAGTCCTTTAGGACGTGCAAAAAATAGCGTATATACCACTGGACTAAAGTGCCTTTTAATTCCTCATGTGTTTATTTTCCTCGCTGACGCTCGGAAAATAAACTCACATTCGGGATTAAAAGATGCACTTTGGTCCCTGGGTATATAATATACTGTTACGTTCTTTTTAAAATAATAATCAAAAATGCTGTTTAAAATCGTCTATTAATAAAGAAAAGATTATTTACAATGCACTTAATTAAAAACAATGTAACTATAAACTATTTAACAAACTATTAAAAATGCTAGGTATTTACAAATTTATTTGAGGACTTATTTATATAAAAACGATTTATGTATTAACTAATTATTCAGAGTACATTTTAACACGACGCCGGTTAAACATTAACTGACTCCTTCTACTCGCGAACTCAATTTATATCTTTCATACGATGATTCATACATCTAGAATATTCGATGACGTGTTGATGAGTCATACACGCAGCTGCCGATAAACCACGTCAATGAGGCGCGTCGATGAGTCATACTCACAGGTGTTGATTGATGAGTCATACAGTTGATGACTCATACATCTAGAATGTTTGATGACGTCATATGTGGGTTTACTATTCGTTACAATACTATTGCTTGCCACGTGTCAATAAAGTCAGTTATGTCAGTGTCAGCAAAACAGTAGCGACAACGATTGATCTCGTCGCTGGAGCAAAAGTACAGGGTGATCCAAATTGAGTGAAGATGGTTTGAATTTGGCGCCTTAGGTTTTAGTGTATTTCACGTTGTTAGTGTAGCACTATTGAAATATGTAGCGTCAGATTACAGCGGCAACTCGTCACTTTCCCGTTTACAGCGTTGTGCTTTGCCACGTTGTTCTGGATTTTCATTGAGTTTTTGCTTTATTTCGCTTGCTTTCTTATTTACAAAACAGTTGTTTTCAAAACTACGGTTTGTTAGACGATTTTATTATCAAGTAAGCTTATTATTTAAAATCAATTAAGTTTATAAGCTATATTATTTTTCAGGCGCCACTGTAAAATAAAAGAAGGATAAAAATATCCGAAAAGTATTCATGTTGCCAACGTGACAATAATTTACCGCGGCGGGAAATTCAAACAATCCTCAGTCAATTTGGATCACCCTGTATGTTAGTGACGTTGAATTTACCAGATTTGACATTTCGTTTTACACTAAATCTTAGGTTTAATAATCATCATGCACAAAAATATTCGCAATTTAACATGAATTTGATAACGGACATTCATGTTATGTAAAAACGATGATATTAATGTAATATACAACTACGAAATTGTAATTTTTAAACAAGTTTTATTAAAATGACGAAACACTATGCATCTGGTGATTTTTTCTTTATTAAAGTTTGTGCCTGGTTTGCTCCACGATGTCGCTACTATATGAAATAGAGGGGCTATATGTCAGTGTATAGCCCCTTTATTTTCAAATAGTAGCGACAACGATTGATCTCGCCGCTGGAGCAAAAGCACCAGAACGATGTTGGCGGCATTGAATATTACTAGATTTGACATACCGTCTTTAAATAAATCTTAGATTTAATAATAATCATGCATATAAATATTCACATTTTAACATTAATTTGATAATGGACATTCATGTTCTGTAAAAACGTTCATATTAATATGATATATACTTTCGTAATTGTGATTTTTGAACACTTTTTACTGAATTCGCAACGACATGCATGTAGTAATTTTTTCTTTATTAAAGTTTGTGTCAGGTTTGCTCCACGATGTCGCTACTATTTGAAATAGAGGGGCTATACGTTTAGTTAATCATTATGCGGTCAATACCTAGTCGATCGAGATCAACTAGCTTTAAAGAACCAACATTGTTTCCGGTTTTAAATATCTAAAAGTGATTATATCTCCTAAAAGAGCCATCGGAAAAAAACTAATTAGAGTTTTAACTCATTTTTCGTCGTAGAATACCGTACTGGAGAGTTTTACCTATCGAATCATTACACCCTGTATTTGGCAAGTCCATACATTCGGTATCTTATTTGAAATTTGCAAATACCTCATGTGTAACGCCCGCTTAACGAATCGACGATCAGATCACTTGCAAGAACTATCCAAATTTATCATGTGTTAAGAAGGTCTCTAGTTAAAATATGAGTAGCTGTTTATAAATAAGATATAAGATTCCGGGTGAAAACCCTTTTGGATATAATTGAATAGAAAGTGCAAGTACAATATAAAGTACAAGTGACGTATCTAACGGTAGTTTCTAACTGAAACTAATCTCCCATTACTTTTATCGATTATTTACAGGTTTCACATTTTTTGAATGTATTTCAAATGGCTGCTTACTAGTTTCTTTAAAAAACTGTAAAAGAACTGTCTTTTTTGATTAATAATTTGTTCAAGAAATTTAAACTAAAGCAAAGAAAGCGAGTTAAACATTAGATAGTTGTGAAAAAGTACGGTTGTAAGTAGGTATTAGGTCGCTTGAGCGTGGGAAAATTTTTATGCAAATGAGCTCCACCCCTTTCCCCTTCTCCTAGACCCTCCCCTCGCTTCTGATTGGTCGACGCCATCTTGGATGACACGCCTACTGCTCTCTGATTGGTTACCCCCACTCCTGTAGCTCCTCCCCTTGCTTCTAATTGGCTGATAGCGGCCATTTTGGAACGTCGGGCGCCATTTTACCACGCCCGTCCGCCATTACGGGAATCTGTATTACCGGCAATCTGTGTGCTGCCAATAGAGGGCGTCATGCTACAATTAGTGTGTATTGCTAAGAGAGGGCGTCATGAAGAAATCTGTATTACCGGCAGACTGTGTACTACTACTAGTACTAGAGGGCGGCCTCATGAAGAAATCTGTATTATCCTACGTACTGATGCTATTAGAGGTCGCGGACGTGCGCCATTTTGGAACTTTGGGCGCCATTTTGACCACGCCTGCCCGCCATTACGGGAATCTGTATTACCGGCAATCTGTGTGCTACCAATAGAGGGCGTAATGCTACAATTAGTGTGTATTGCTAAGAGAGGGCGTCATGAAGGGATCTGTATTATCGATGCGTTGTGTACTACTACTAGGTGGCGTGTCATGAAGAAGAAATCTGTATTACTACTACTACAGAGAGGCAACCATTTTATATCACAGCATCTTGCGTGCGCGCGCTAAATTTGAATCTATTTTAAATTTGTCATTTTTGCATATGTCATTTATGCATTTAAAATTTGTCATTTTTGCATATGTCATTTTTGCATCTGTCATTTAAATCTGTCATTTTAAATCTGTCATTCTTAAAGCAACCATCTTCCCAGATTTGAATTTTAGCGCTAACTATGGGATTGGATCCTCCTTTCACTAAGTTGAAACTCTTTCTCTCTCTCTCTCTCTCTCTCTCTCATAGTATGACTACTTACCGGATTTGTAGCTTAGGATGTTCGCCGTCGGAAAGCTTCGGCTTTATTCGTGTACTCTCTCGCTGATGACAACGATCTACCTTTTTTTTTTATATAGTCAACCCCTTCACCCTGTGCTAGTAAATGAAACAACAACAACAATGTTTATACATATTATTTATTTTGATATTTAATGGACAATTGTAACATATGATTTGACAAATTATTCATTACACAGTATGAGTTGAGATCATCGCGTAACACTTGCAAATTGTGCAAATATTTTTGCAGCCTATTTCTAAGATAGTTTATTTCCGCCATGGTGTTCTTAATACGACGGTGCAAACGTTGTTGTCGTTGACGTCTCCGACTGCTGCTGTTGCTGATATGATTGCAGTCGTGTACGTACGGCATCGATAAACTTTTGCGGATAATGTTTTATTATTTCTAATAAAATGAACGAGTTCAATCCACCACCAATTGCTGTTGCTGCTGTGTTGTCTATTAAACTGGTAGCTGAGTAGTAACCGCATAACAGTTCGGACGTGAATAAAATTGAATCGGATGTCGGGAGCGATTTATAGGCATCTTCATGGCGTCTCAGTCGACCTTCCGCTACGTTCTCTATGTTTGCGTGGTAGAAACGTGAAAAGTCGAGGTGACGTAACGTTCGAGCATGATGATTGATCAACGGTGCTAAATGCAGTATAGACTGAAACTCGTAATCTTTTAAGGTTATAGTCCGCTGTGTATCATGTATGGCAACCCTGTTGCCGAAAAACTCGTTGTGAATAATCTCGATGTATAAATTGTCACATAGATGGAATTTCAAATGTTTATCGCAATGTAGTACACTGTTGTCCTTGTTGCAACAGCAGCAACCATGAAAGAAATTTTTAAACAGTGCCTCGACTCGTATATCATACAGCTCGAACCAGTCCCGTTCCGACAACACCAATTCACCATACTCACATACGTTATTCACGCACTCAAGCTTCACTACCACGGCAAATTCTCCCTGGTCGTCGTCGTCATCGGGCGGAATAAGTCCTACTTGGATGTTGTGTATATGGTCGTAGTTTTCTTTTTCCCCTGGAGGTCTCGTAACATACAACGGATACTGGACAGCCCCGAGCAGCTGAACACGTACTTCACGTTTAGCTGCTGCTACCGGTGTATCTATGATGGTAAAGTTTGCTGATGCTGCTACAGCGTCATCAGCGTAGTATAGAGGCTGCTGCTGCGACAGGAACGCTAAACAATAATAATACAATAATCGATTAATATAAGCATAAACACACACACAAAAGTCTTAAACATCTTACCTGTTTCTTCGACTTCGTTGTTCCACGCTTGACCGTCGTCGTTGTCGGCACTTGCTGTTGATGATAATGATGTATGATCTGCAACATCCGAACCTTCTTCATCTAAACAAGCAACAGCAACAAAATAGACACAAATTAGCATATAAACTTGAAGTTTTATAAACAACAACAACAACTTACCTATTTCCAAGGGTTCACTCTCACAGTTATCATAGCAATAATTAGGACTGCTTGACATCATCGTAATTGCTGTTGCTGCTGCTACTGCTGCTGCACACGTACTGTCTACTGCTACACGCTAACAACGGTCGGCTTTATATAGTCACCTATACTTACCTAGATCCAGCGCATGCTCAGTAACAAGCATACGGTAAACAAGCGGTCATCGCTGGCAGACAAGTTTCATCCTGTCGCTGACACGTCATCATCATCACAGGCAGGTGTTCGTAGGTAATTACCTCATTCTCTCTCTCTCAGTTATAGCTATCACTTTTCATGACATGGTACAGCTGGGTGAGAATAGTAATAATACACATATATAAAACATTAATCTTTTTATTCTATGACAATCTTTCTCAAAACATTATTAAACAACAAAACAATAATACTTAAATAACTAAACAACTATCTGTTCTCGGATAACTTTGATAGAACATCTTTTATTCTACGACAATGTTTCTTAAAATTATTAAACAACTAGACAATAATCAAAATAACTAAACAGTTATTATTAGGTTGAAATCTGCTCGGATAACCATGAAGACATACTCATTTTTCATGAAACATCCTATTGAATGCTTTGTACGCTTTGTTATGCCAAATATTCTTTTCAACAAATGTCTTGATCTACTACTACTACTACTACATAATTGAAAAGAACAAAATCGTGTTTATCAGATCTATTTCATGAGTATGTTCCCCTGAGTATCCTCTTGTGATTTACATTCAACATGCTACACAAACAAACAATCTGCTGGATACACAAACTGCTTTCTCAAGCCGTATACGAACATGGTTAGCAAGCAATCTTAAGCATAAGTATCCAAGGGAATTCCTAAAGGACTGTTCAGGTCTTTTCTGTCGCCTCATAAAAATGTTCAAACTGATGCTGAATTCCTTCTGGGGTAAGTACACTAAGTAGTAGTAGATGAAGACATTGTTGAAAAGAATACCCGAATTCAGACAACGGGTAGAGAAACATCCCTTGCTACTGAACACACCGCTCATCCCGAGAGCGACTCATCAGCTGCTACCACCTGTGTAAGATATGGTTTGCGAGAACAGATCTTGCGTGGAAAATGTATAGATGGTTTTCTTACACACCTGTTAGAGATGCGTAAAAAATTTAAAAAAAAGTTGTAGCAGTTGCTCATAACGGGCAGGCTTTCGACACACAGTTTCGGATATATCAAAATTGAAACTATATGACTTTCATTACTCTTTATGCAAAAAGATGTTCCAGTTATTCTATAGATTAAATGTTAAAAATTCGAAGATCTAGTGGCTATCGAGTTGATAAAACGGAAGTTTAAACTTCTGGATGGCCAACTGGGAATTTGGCGTACTTGCATACCCAAGGATAAAGGGAGCATACATCTACATACCGGATCTTTTCCCCGTCTTTTGCAACTCTCTTTATCCTTGGGTATGCAAGTACGCCAAATTCAACAAAAGAACACCTGCGTTGTCCATGTAGGTAGCACTTATCTATGTAACTTTAATAATAGTAATTAGTCAATGTTTATTTAAATTAACAACATATAATCTTTGTTGTTTTAGCCTTTGTTAAGTGTGCAAGTGCGATATTTTTTTTTTTTGCTATTGTTGTTGTTACTCCTGTACAAAATGTCTTCTCTCTACGAAATTATCGATGAAAACGTGTCCACCATCAAGAAATTTGGCACTCTGAAACATCGACTGGTGTTTAAAGTAGCCGTTACGCCAGTCGATGAAGATCATTTGGAGCATTTTAAAACGGCTATTAACCTAATTCTAAGGGATGTGCTAAGCCGAGCACGACCAAATGATAAAGTAGGGGCCACATTTGAGTTTGATAGTTTCAAACAAAAACTTCCCGGCTACATGAGCCTCAGGCGCTCTGATGAAATCACCTTCAATGATGTCTGGGGCATTTTAGAATCGATTTTACAGAGCGATCCTGAAGCCTTGAGTTCGGACACCTTCAGACTAATAGCTACAATCGTAACACCACCAGCCGGACAAGGTCGCTGTCGTAACGGTACGTACAGCACCTTTGCCGAAGAGTGTAGCCGTCGCAGAGGGATTGTCACGATTAACAACACCACCAGTGACAATCTATGCCTACCCAGGGCTTTGGTCGTAGGCAGGGCTCACGCAGATAACAGTGCTGATTACAAGAAGACCCGTGATAATCAGACAGTGCAAAAGATAAAGGCCGAGGAAATGATGCGAGCTGCTGGAGTAGCTTTCATTCCACCGGAGGGAGCCGGGGTCAATGAATTAAGGTTGTTCCAGCAGTTCCTGGCCCCCAACTACAAGATAGTAGTGTATAGCCACGGCTCGAGAGGTCGTTCACTTATCTTTGAGGGGCTCGTAAGTACGCCAAATTTCCTACAGGTCACCCTAAAGTTTACGGGGGTAACGAAGCTTGCCAACAGCTAATCAGGGATAAAGGGGGCATAGAACAGATCAACAGATCAGGTCTTACCCGTCAAAATGCACCAAAAGCTGCTTGATTGTACGAGTTCTAACAAGATAAATACATTACAAAGCGTAACAGAATTTAATACTAAGTCTTTTACACACACACCCTGACAACCACGAGAACCTTATTAGTTGCTGGCAGAGGTACAGCGTGACGACGAAAGGAAAAGCCTAGCTAGATCGTATTAAATGGGAGGATACACAAACTGCTTTGTCTAGTGGCTACCGAGTTGATAAAACGGAAGTTTACTTCAACAAGTCCATATATGTAGGCATGTGTATATTGGATATATCAAAATTGAAACTATATGACTTTCATTACTCAGACATTAGGCGACGTTTCGGCGACAAGGCCCGAATTTGTTATAGCGATAATATGGCTTGCATACCCGGAGCGTCGAATGTTCAGACCGCAGTACCTTCGCCGAAGAGTGCAGCAAGCGTAGAGGGATTGTAGCTATCAAGAATACTGACAATCTATGTCTACCCAGGGCTTTGATCGTAGGGAAGGCCTATGTTGATAATAGCTCTGATTACAAGAAGACCACTTCCGGATCCTATCCATCAGAAGAAAGCTGTAATAAACATTCAAAATTCCGATCAAAATTGTGGAGTATTCTAACGCTAACTACATTGGCCCTCTTCCGCATGTCAAGTTCTACAGTATTGATACCATGAAACCAAAAGCTCGTAAAGAATTCCTAAAGTGGTGCGAGGTAAAACAGGTTCTTGAGAATAAAAGAATAGTTAAGAGGGCGAAGGGTTATCAAGAAACATATAGTCAAAATCATATCACATAATATATGAGAATGAACTAAACTTTAACGAGTTGGAATTTCCTATTAAGTTAAAGGATATTAACAAATTTGAAAAATTAAATAATATATCCGTAAACATTCAGCGGGTTCTGGCAAATAAACGAACAGTTAAGAAGGCAAAAAAAAAAAAGGGTATTAAAAACACATAGTGAAAAACACTATCGATGCGCGAAGGGTGTTAAGAAACATATAGTAAAAAACATCATCACATTTGATGACTATGTGAGTTGTTTATCAGATGGCAAAGAAACATCTGTACAGCAAAAATTATTCAGAGCCAATAAACATAATGTTGCAACTATCTCTCAAACCAAAATCGCGCTAAGTCCTCACGACGATAAGCGCTATATTATACCGGGCTCGCATGACACTCTACCGTAGGGTACTATCGCATACCTGATAAACATGGTTGTATAAAATAATACTTAAGTTTAGATATAAGTTAATGTTAAGTTTTTCATATAACAAAATGATGTATATAATCGCGCTAAGCCCTCACGACGATAAGAGCTATATTATACCGGGCTCATATGATACTCTACCTTGAGGCACTATAGCATACCTGCCAATAGTTGTACAATGTAATATTTAGGTTAGGATATAAGATAATGTAAGTTTTTCATATAACAAAATGATGTATATACTATAGTCTTAGAGAACAATGATATGTCAATAATAATAATATGGTTCATAGTAGAATGTAGAAGTAGCCCCTATCAACTTATAAACGAATAAATTTAACAAATGTGATACAGTTCACTCCTAAACGTCTATTTATTGTTTCTACCTCCCGTAAAAGCTGATTACACGCATTGATCATATGTTCTTCACTGTCACTGCTCTGTATTTGAACAGGGGCCGATGTATAACGACGTGAATCAGACAGCTGCTCCCCGCTAGATAGCAGATGGTCATATTCATAACAAATAAGCTCTGCTACTGAAATAGGTATGCTGACTCCTGCGTCTAAGATACACTGTCGAAACTGTTGTTGTAATTGTAACTCATTTAGATTGTGACCGTCTTCGAACTCGTTTAATGATAATAGCGACATGATGTTTTTTTTTTTCTCTCTTAAAACAACATCAACGCGTAAATTTAGTACAAATGAATCATTACAAAAAATAAGAGAAAAATCCTACCTTATGGTTGGCTAAAGTTGCTGATTTAGACAGGTACCAGCACACACACACACACGCACACACTCAGAGTTTTATTTTACTACCATTAAACGTAATGAAGCTCTTGAACCGTAGTCGAGCATCTATATAGCAGGTATTGCTACGAGTTTGGGTTTTTATAGCCAAACAGTGAACAAGCCCCCTCGCCTGGTTACGTTACCAAACTATAAGATCTTGCGTAATATCCCATAGGGTTATCATTGGTGATGCGCAGCATACCTTTGATAGACCTGAGAGTTGGGGTAAAAATCAAGTTCCCACGAGAACACCTGCCTATTAATTTACTGATGTTTAAAATGTAGATCTCAACATAGATAATTTTTATTCCCCTGCCCAGGGTCAACAGTTTATATTTATTAAGAGCTGTTCTTAGTTTATGAGGGAAAAATTGTCATGTCTATAAATTCTAATACAATAAAACACTCGATTACGTAAATAAGCTATATGTATAACTGGCCTTTTTAAAGCTGATTAGCTGATAACAACTGTGAAAGCAAAATACCTTTCTGACAATTTTGTTACTCTTGTCTAACGATGGTCTGTAAGATAGAAATCTTTAAACGATGCTCTCAAATGTTTATTGCATAGAAGGGGCGATAATTCTCAAACTCTTTGACAGAGCACATTTAAAGAGATACCACCCCCTGATAAAAATGTTAAAAAACTCAAAGTGTCGAAATTGACTGCAATGAAAATTAAACCTTTAAAATAATGGCTGGATTTTACCCAGATATTACTATGGTTATCACAGAGTACCTATATAATAATAGGTTATATAAGATAAGAATTAGGATATATGGATTGAATGTCAAGAACGACTTGATTTCTCATGGAGTATTTTCAATTATCAACTTTCAGTTGTTTGAATTTCGAAACCAAAAAAATAATATGGGCCGTATTACGAGCCACGATTAAAGGTGTCTCTAACTAAAGTTTCGTTTAAAATCAACAAGAATAAAGATAGCTTTATCTAATTTTAATAGGTGGGAAAAGATTAGAATTGGTCACCATGGTAATTAAACATGCTGTTAATTTAACAGAGAGATGCGAATACGGCTTATCGTGTTTAGAAAGATCCAATTGAAAAAATATATTTGATCTTTGTATCAGCGAAAATTATTTTACTTGTAATAATAAACTTTATTTACATTTTTTTTATTCTCAGGCAGATTAAATAATAATAATGGTAAATATTATAGAGCTCGTACATGCAGTATTATATATATATATATATAATGAAATCTACAGCTTTAATCGAACAAAAAGGTAGGATTTTTGCGGTAGATGGGTCGATCAGATAGCGTTTTTCAAGAAATATATATTGGTGACAGCATTGAACAATCAAACCATAAAAATAAGGGTGTATTCCGTCCGGTAGATAATAAATTTCTAAATCTGTTCCTGTAGGTAGACGTTTTGTGTTTTCTTTTAAAATTCACCTAAATATTTAAACGAAAGAACAATAAGTCTTTTTAAGCAGATTCGACGCTATAAAAAGGGCACCGTATAAAATAATGCATCTATATATTTATTATTGTTCAATCTAAATTAATAATAATGCGTATACTATCAATGTTAACGAATGAGAAGTCTCACGAGTGATTTCTAATTGAATTAATTTCAATTGAAACGTAACATGCAATGGGAACATGTATAATATACACTTATATGTACCTATGATAATTTGTTAATACATTATCAGGCCCCCTTTGACCGCCTTATTAGCATTTAAAATTCTATAAAAATTTAAAGTGTGTTCTTTTAAATGCTCTAAGAGACAGAAAGGTCTTTTTACCTGGAAATAGCTTTAGAAATCAAACCCGTCAACGTGCGAGATTTACAGGTACTTAATAATACAAAGAGTGATGAAATGTTTGATTATTTTGCTATTACAGTATATCAATATTATAATCTATTGAAACTTTTCTGTTAAATGTGATTATGATAAATCGAAAAAAAACCATTTCTTTAAATAGGTATATTTTTAATTAAATGTCTAAAGTATGACAAAAAAAAATAATACTTTTAATGCTCTAACACAGTCAACCTTTATTTAGAAGATCGGTCACATAGATAAGTGCTACCTACAAATTCTATAAAAATTTAAAGTGTGTTCTTTTAAATGCTCTAAGAGACAGAAAGGTCTTTTTACCTGGAAATAGCTTTAGAAATCAGACCCGTCAACGTGCGAGATTTACAGGTACTTAATAATACAAAGAGTGATGAAATGTTTGATTATTTTGCTATTACAGTATATCAATATTATAATCTATTGAAACTTTTCTGTTAAATGTGATTATGATAAATCGAAAAACCATTTCTTTAAATAGGTATATTTTTAATAAAAAATGTCTAAAGTATGACAAAAAATAGTTTTAATGCTCTAACACAGTCAACCTTTATTTAGAAGATCGGTCACATAGATAAGTGCTACCTACATGGACAACGCAGGTGTGCTTTTCTTCGTTAACGAGTTTCTTTGCTCAGGGTCTGTGTGTGTGTGTGTGTGTGTAATAAATTAAATGGTTATCAATAGTTACATCTAAAAGTTTAATTTAAAATTTTAATGTTGTAGTAAATTATAAAAACGACACCGAGGGTAATAAATTTAAATTTTTATCTAATCGTGTTACATGACAGTGCAGGTGTCGATCCCTTTTTTTAACAATACCCTTTTTTTTTTGTTCCGAATGGTAATAAATTAAGATTTTATCTATTCGTGACAGTGCAGGTGTCTACCTTTTTAATGATATCCTTTTGCTCCGACGGTAATAAATTTAGATTTTATCTACTCGTGTTACTTTGACAGTGCAGGTGTCGATCCCTTTTTAACAATACCCTAAAGAACACCTGCGCTGTAAATGTAGGTAGCACTTATCTATGTGACCGATCTTCGAGGGTAATAAATTTAGATTTTTATCTGATCTCAAGTAATTAATTGACAGTGCTGGTTTTTTTTTTAACAATACCCTTTTTGTTCTGAAGGGTGATAAATTAAGATCTTATCTAAAATCATGTTCATTCGCGCAGGTTCGAAGTTTATAAAAGCTCAGTCAAACCCCCCTTCCGTTTTAGTTTGGTCTTGACATCGGTTACGGTGATAGTAATATTGTTATTGTTTGCTTGAACTAGGTATGTTAAAATAATCATTTATTATTCTTGTGAGTGTTAAGTTTTTGTCTATTTTTTTTTTACATAGAAAAAAATGGATTTGCTAATACAACAATTGAACAAATCTCCCGTTAGCCAGAAGCCAATCAAGAAGTTATGTGATTACAAAATAAAAGAAATTGCAGAGATACTACAATTCAAAAGAGTCGTTTGCCGTGATAAGCGTCAAAGTGTGATTATTGTTGCTGAAAAGCATGTTACATTTCTACCAAAGCGAATCAGCGATAAGTTAACAGATCAAAGGGTTACAGAGCTTAACCAGCAGATTGAAGCTAAAACGATTTCTCTAGGTTTGATGTACATGGGGAAAACACACTGTTATGATGACTGCCTGTTTGTGGAATTAAATAAGGTACGAGTAAACATCAAGTTTATACAATAAACCCCTTTTTAATGTTCTATTGTTCTTGTTGTTACAGCCCCTGGAACCGCAAATAGAAAACAGAGGTCAGTCCTGAAGTCCTCAAGCACCAGCATTCTATCAACATTTTTTATTATAAATTAAATGTAGCCTTAACACTATATTAATAAACATAATTTTTTTTTTAATTCCTATATGGCTTTATTATTTCTTCTAGAAAAAGTAGTGGTGGAAACGTTTCAGCTTAGTGAAAGGATCCAATCCCAGAGTTAGCGCTAAAATTCAAATCTGGTAAGATGGTTGCTTTAAGAATGACAGATTTAAATGACATATGCAAAAAAAAAATGACAAATTCAAAATGACAAATTTAAATGACAGATGCAAAAATGACAAATTTAAAATGACAGAAGCAAAATTGACAGATTTAAAATGACAGATGTAAAAACGACAGCAGTAAAATTGACAGATTTAAAAATGACATATGCAAAAATGACAAATATTTAAAATTGACCGATTCAAATTTAGCGCGCGCGCGCACGCAAGATGCTGTGATATAAAATGGTTGCCTCTCTGTAGTAGTAGTAGTAATACAGATTTCTTCTTCATGACACGCCACCTAGTAGTAGTACACAACGCATCGATAATACAGATCCCTTCATGACGCCCTCTCTTAGCAATACACACTAATTGTAGCATTACGCCCTCTATTGGTAGCACACAGATTGCCGGTAATACAGATTCCCGTAATGGCGGGCAGGCGTGGTCAAAATGGCGCCCAAAGTTCCAAAATGGCGCACGTCCGCGACCTCTAATAGCATCAGTACGTAGGATAATACAGATTTCTTCATGACGCCCTCTCTTAGCAATACACACTAATTGTAGCATGACGCCCTCTATTGGCAGCACACAGATTGCCGGTAATACAGATTCCCGTAATGGCGGACGGGCGTGGTAAAATGGCGCCCGACGTTCCAAAATGGCCGCTATCAGCCAATTAGAAGCAAGGGGAGGAGCTACAGGAGTGGGGGTAACCAATCAGAGAGCAGTAGGCGTGTCATCCAAGATGGCGTCGACCAATCAGAAGCGAGGGGAGGGTCTAGGAGAAGGGGAAAGGGGTGGAGCTCATTTGCATAAAAATTTTCCCACGCTCAAGCGACCTAATACCTACTGTTGTATAAATTTCCGGTTGTGTAAAAATCCAGTTGTAGGAAGTTATTTTTGTGAATTTTTGCAGAATATGAAATCGATGGTTGTGAAAAAGTACGGTTGTGTAAAAATCCAGTTGAAGCAAATTCTTTTTGTGAATCTTTACAGAATATGAAATCAATAGTTGTGAAAAAGTACGGTTGTATAAATTTCCGGTTGTAGGAAATTATTTTTGTGGATTTTTACTGAATATAAAATCGATGGTTGTGAAAAAGTACGGTTGTATAAATTTCCGGTTGTGTAAAATTATTCCCTGCAACATTTATTATTGGGTTAATTATTTTTGACCTTTATAGGGTTAAAAGAATCTAAATAATATTTTTGTGGATTTTTCCGGAACGTGATAATTCGAGTTGTGGAAATATACGGTTGTGGAGAAATACGGTTGTGTTAAAATACTGGTTGTAAACTTTATTTTAGGTATAAATAAGGTTGTGTATTTTTCCTGTTGTGGAAACGTACGCGCCCCCCATTCCTGATGGTTCACTGAGCATGCTTACGCATTCACGTATACTCTTTCAGATCTGTAGGTGGAACTCATCCAGTGTAATGTGAAAACATAGTGGTTCATAGTTATTTATTTAACTTTGGTTTAATTATTATTTATTTAACGTTTATAATTTCATTATTACAATTTTTAAAAGATTGGATTCTTCTTATTTGAAGTTTGTATCCATTTGAATTTTGAAATTCCTGAAGACTGTGTTCATATTGTTGACGAGTTGATTATATTTATTCTTAAATTATGTATCATAGACTGCTCAAAGCAAGATTTATTAGAGGGTGGAGTGTGGAGATTTAATTATAATCTAGTACACCTACTTATTATGATTTTTGTCATAAAAAAAAGAGTTAAAAAATAATAAGAATGACAGATGTAAAAATATAATTGTCACAAAAAGTTATTAAAAATTAAACAAAGAATATCTTTTTCTATTAGTAAAAGTTTAAATTTTATTTAAAATTAAATACAAGAAATGACTATGACGTAACAAATAAACAAAAAAAGGAATTTGTTTAAATATTAAAAAAATCAAATGAAACATTTATATAGGGGTAGTCAACCTTTTTATACCTACTGCCCACTTTTGTATCTTTGTTGGTAATAAGATTTCTAACTGCTCACCAGTTCTGCAGTAACTTAATTTAGCGCAACTGCAAAGTACTCATAATTTTTGAGTGGAGGTTTAGTAAAAATATGTAGTTAAATTTATCTTTTTATCTATACTTTGCATATGTTTTTTTTTAGTTAATGATT
This sequence comes from Agrypnus murinus, assembly GCA_929113105.1. NCBI lineage: Eukaryota > Metazoa > Arthropoda > Insecta > Coleoptera > Elateridae > Agrypnus > Agrypnus murinus. The sequence continues at coordinate 99,791,076 of OV816029.1, forward strand.
GTATATAGATTGTATGAGTTAAGAAAGAGAAGCGACCTACCACTTTTTCGTTAATCATTGATTGAAAAACCGGATTACCTTTTTACTTTAATAGAAAAATACTACTGCCTACCATGAAAGCTTGAATCGCCCACTAGTGGGTGGTAGGGACCAGGTTAACCACCACTTAATTATATGCTGGATATAAAAGAAAAATGAGAATTACTATTTAAAAATATGGAATTTAATGGTTGATGGCTCAAATTTTTAAAAGGTAAAGGAACAAAAAAAACACTTGGGGAAGAAAGTGAGGTTGTGCATTAACATGAGTTGGCAGATATCATTAAAAAACAAACCTCTGGTATATCTGGATGGTATACACTGTAAATCCAATCCCTAGAGGAGATTTTTCCAATACTGTATACTATACAGTATTGTAAAAATTTCATCTAGGGATTGGATTTTCATGTGTGAGCAAAGGAAAAACAGCAAATAGCAATACATCTGAAAACCAGTTGAGAATGCGCAGTTAGCATTGCCATGACAAACAAAAATAACTGTATACTTAATAAACTAATTTATTTTTGAAAACTAATGTTGACATAACACATTAGTTGTCATAAAAACTAAAATTCTAAGTCCTAAAATTGTTTATTTTTTCGTAAATTTTTAAAAAATACAAAATTTTTCATTTTTCAAAAATTTACCAAAATTTTCGGTGGTCATTTTGACACTTTCCCGAAGAGATACAAAAAAATGTTTCAACCAACAGTTTCTTAGAATTTGATGTACTATAAGATTCCAGTACTATAAGAAAAATTTAAAAAAGTCAACAGGGAAAAAGGCGACAGACAGACAGACTTCACGAATTCAAAGACGAACTTTTTGTTCGTCGAAAATAGGTATTATGGCATACTTGCTAAGTCTTAAAATATAGTAACTTCAGTAGTATATCTATGACAGTTCGGGGACAAAATCCCATGTTATTTCTTATGAAGGTATCAAAACGCCGAAAACGTGACATCCACGGGGTTCGGGGACAAAATCCCATGTTATTTCTTATGAAGGTATCAAAAACGCCGAAAACTGACATCCAAGATGGCGGCGAGTATGCATGCGCGCGTATGGGTACCACGCTAACCCTCGGGTAGGCAACCACATATACACGCTAACATATAAGTGTTTAGGCGGGAAAAAGGTGAATGTGGTGCTTGTCCGTGATTGGTCGGATCGAATTGCCGGGTAAAAGAGGTTGCAGCATGTGTCGCCAGATGTCAGCATGGGTGTGGGGTTAAGTGTTTAGGCGGGAAAAAGGCGAATGTGATGCTTGTCCGTGATTGGTCGGATCGAGTTGCCGGTAAAATAGGTTGCAGCATGGGTCGCTAGATGTCGCGGTGGGTGTGGTTTTGGCGGGAAAATTCGAATCTCAGGCTTGTTTGTGATTGGTCCGAAGTTTGGCGCTAAAGGAGGTTGCAGGGCGTGTCGCTTTGGAGCTGAATGTAAACAAACGGGGTTGCCAAATCTCATATTTGATAAAAATGAAAAGTCCCTAGATAATTTTCCCCCAGGATTAACATACAGGGTTGCCAAATGTTATATTTTAATAAAAACAGAGAGAGAGAGAGAGAGAGAGAGAGAGAGAGAGAGAGAGAGAGAGAGAGAGCGAGAGCGAGAAAGTCACTAGATAACTCCACAGGACTTGAAAGTGTGTTTAGACCGCGCGCAAAGGGGGCCTTCGCCCTGGGCCCCCATTCTGGGGCATCCTAGGGAGATCGTTAGGGTGCTTCGCTCTGGGCCCCACTCTGGCGTTCCCGGGGGAGATCGTTAGGGGTGCTTTGCCCTCCTCGGGGCCTCACTCTGGGGGCCCCCCTGGGATCGACAGCGGTGCGTCACGTAGGGGCCCCCTTGTGTGAAAGATGTCGGCGTGCGCGTGAGCGCGGCCGGGTGGGCCGGTTTAATTAGAAAAATTTGTCACGGCGTTGCGTGGGCGGGTGGGTGGTATTCCAGTGGACCAGTGGACCACTGGGCCGTTGAAAGAAGTTAATTTGAAAAATTTGGCGGTTGCCTCGCTGCTGTAGAATCAAATAATAACATATAGGCTAATATACAGTTATCGTTCTCATACAGGGGCGTACAAGAGAAAAATATGAAAGAGGGCTTGAATTAAATGCTATAAATCAGACCAGGGGTAAATATATCTTAATACTCACCCTGCTTCTACGTTTATGAATCGTTTTCATTCCCTTTCTTTATTATTAACATATTACTTTTACTCTCATTAAATTGGAATGTATGTGTAGGAGAGAGAGAGATAGTAAGATCCTTCTTCAATGATACAACATAGTATAAAGGTTTATATCATATATTTATGCATACTACATATGCAATTCATAGACTAAAAATAGAATAATTACATAGGTATAGGGTTACAGACTTATATATAATACAAGTTATACATGTAAACTTAACTAGTTTCCAAATTATCATTGTTAGAAATCCTTTAATTTTTCCAAGCTAAGGTATTTATACATATCACATATACAATTTATAGATTAAATAAAATAATTACATAGGTAGAGGGTTTATATACACAATTATACAATACAAGTTATACATGAACACTTAACTAGTCTCCAAATTTTCATAGTTAAAAAACAATAAAGGGTTCTAGGGAAAAGAAATTCTAATCACACAGAAACTTTTGATGATTCTTTTTTGATAATTGAGAACTGATTAATCTACTTAAGTTTTTAATTAAGCAATAATGAGAATTACCCTCATTGTCGTCTATTACCAGTAAGTTTACATGCTGTTGACTTCTGTAAAATGTAAAGGACCAATAACTTCAAAATCTACTTTAGAATTGTCATAAACTGTATTAAGCCCGTATACGTTTACTGATATATTATTTAATTTTTCAAATTTGTGAATATCCTTTAACTTAATAGGAAATTCCAACCCGTTAAAATTTAGTTCATTCTCGAATATTTTATATTTTATAACTCGCTGAGGGTTTTTTTCCGACGGGTGTATTGCAGCTAAAATACTCCACATGAAACACTTTTGATCATAATTTTGAATGTTTATTACAGCCTTCTTTTGCTGGATAGGGCCCGGAAGTGGTATATATGAGGAGGCTTTCAGGGGATTGTATTTGTTGATATTCAATTCGATAAACAGCAGGTTTTTTAATGTCCACCCGCTCTCTTTCTGTTGAAATTCACTTATTTTATTATCTACTTCATCCGTAAAATGGTTGTATGCAAGATCTAAGTCTGTTGAACAGTCAAAGTTTTTAAATTTCGTATTAAAGGATTTCACCTCTTCCAAGTCCTTTGATGGTAATTCAAACAGACCGAAAAGTTCAATATTAACTTTAACAGCCGAATACCTATCTAACACAACTCGCACACAATTTAAAGCTTTTTGTTTTAACATACTCATGAATTCTTTCACGTTCAAATATACCCGTTCGTCTGCAGTAATGCGATATGTAGCAAAGCGATTTTTAAACGCCTGCTTTATTAATGAAACCCCCCCACCAGTCACAATACACGTTTTATTCTTGTGTTGTAGACTCAGGCAGTGTTGAGGTAGAAATCTTGTTGGTATATCGATTTCACAAACTTTACATTTTGATAAAAGTTTTTTCACTACAGTTTTAGAACTAGTCGAGGTAATACAAGTCTTCTTAGGACACCTAGCTGATGCAGCCTTGTCCTCCGACAATTTTCTTTTACGCATGTCATGTTTTTCGGCCGGGTGACCTTGGCTAGTATATAATATACCACACTGATCACATAAAATGGAAACTGGTTGACAGTATCCTTTCCGGTGTCTTAGCAGATTATCTTTTCTGCTAAACTGCTTATTACACTGCTCACACGCAATCATTTTTCAACCCTCAATGAAGACACGTTTTACTAGCACAACTCTCAAGAATAGAATTGATGAACTGCCCCGGTGATGTTCTTTATATATTGTTTCGATTACCCATAATGCACTGCAATTCCTGAGATTCAGAATAGCGTTAGGTTGGGGCCTGCTGAAAATCATATACATAATTCTTAAGTACAGAATGTAAAATATGTTCAGATACGTTCAAATACCTTCAATTATAACAAGTGACAGCCAGGCAATTCATCACATCAGATCTACCCTTCGTTAAATGTTCAGATTCAAGATGGTTGGCAGAAGAACGTAGGTGTAGCTAAAGATAACATAAAATTAAAACAAAGAAAAGAACATAACTACTGAAAATACCTTAACTTATAACAAATGTCAGCAATGAGTAGGCTATTTATGCCAATAAAATGTCCTCCTCATGAATGCACCTGAGGGTTTACAGCTAGAAGTTATAACAGATTATTTGTAACAAAACATGTAATAAATCTAAATTAACTTATAAGATTTAAAAAGAACAAAAATATTATAGTGCTGCTTTCAATTAAGGTTTGAAATTCTCGTTGCAAGAATAAAAGAAAAGTAATTCGTAGGAGTAATATTAAAAGAAACGCAATGCGAGAAATCTTAATTAGCCGATTTCATTCTGTACTTTTTATGGTGGTTGACTAATAATAATACGTGATAATTTTATCTTGGGTTCTCAAGAAAATAAATTAAAAATCACTAATTGAAGTTGAATAAGTTTCTCATGTACCTAATTACTATTTCAGATTTTATGAATCATTGAACTTTTGCTCATATTGAACTTTTCGGTCTGTTTGAATTACCATCAAAGGACTTGGAAGAGGTGAAATCCTTTAATACGAAATTAAAAACTTTGACTGTTCAACAGACTTAGATCTTGCATACAACCATTTTACGGATGAAGTAGATAATAAAATAAGTGAATTTCAACAGAAAGAGAGCGGGTGGACATTAAAAAACCTGCTGTTTATCGAATTGAATATCAACAAATACAATCCCCTGAAAGCCTCCTCATATATACCACTTCCGGGCCCTATCCAGCAAAAGAAGGCTGTAATAAACATTCAAAATTATGATCAAAAGTGTTTCATGTGGAGTATTTTAGCTGCAATACACCCGTCGGAAAAAAACCCTCAGCGAGTTATAAAATATAAAATATTCGAGAATGAACTAAATTTTAACGGGTTGGAATTTCCTATTAAGTTAAAGGATATTCACAAATTTGAAAAATTAAATAATATATCAGTAAACGTATACGGGCTTAATACAGTTTATGACAATTCTAAAGTAGATTTTGAAGTTATTGGTCCTTTACATTTTACAGAAGTCAACAGCATGTAAACTTACTGGTAATAGACGACAATGAGGGTAATTCTCATTATTGCTTAATTAAAAACTTAAGTAGATTAATCAGTTCTCAATTATCAAAAAAGAATCATCAAAAGTTTCTGTGTGATTAGAATTTCTTTTCCCTAGAACCCTTTATTGTTTTTTAACTATGAAAATTTGGAGACTAGTTAAGTGTTCATGTATAACTTGTATTGTATAATTGTGTATATAAACCCTCTACCTATGTAATTATTTTATTTAATCTATAAATTGTATATGTGATATGTATAAATACCTTAGCTTGGAAAAATTAAAGGATTTCTAACAATGATAATTTGGAAACTAGTTAAGTTTACATGTATAACTTGTATTATATATAAGTCTGTAACCCTATACCTATGTAATTATTCTATTTTTAGTCTATGAATTGCATATGTAGTATGCATAAATATATGATATAAACCTTTATACTATGTTGTATCATTGAAGAAGGATCTTACTATCTCTCTCTCTCCTACACATACATTCCAATTTAATGAGAGTAAAAGTAATATGTTAATAATAAAGAAAGGGAATGAAAACGATTCATAAACGTAGAAGCAGGGTGAGTATTAAGATATATTTACCCCTGGTCTGATTTATAGCATTTAATTCAAGCCCTCTTTCATATTTTTCTCTTGTACGCCCCTGTATGAGAACGATAACTGTATATTAGCCTATATGTTATTATTTGATTCTACAGCAGCGAGGCAACCGCCAAATTTTTCAAATTAACTTCTTTCAACGGCCCAGTGGTCCACTGGTCCACTGGAATACCACCCACCCGCCCACGCAACGCCGTGACAAATTTTTCTAATTAAACCGGCCCACCCGGCCGCGTTCACGCGCACGCCGACATCTTTCACACAAGGGGGCCCCTACGTGACGCACCGCTGTCGATCCCAGGGGGGGCCCCAGAGTGAGGCCCCGAGGAGGGCAAAGCACCCCTAACGATCTCCCCCGGGAACGCCAGAGTGGGGCCCAGAGCGAAGCACCCTAACGATCTCCCTAGGATGCCCCAGAATGGGGGCCCAGGGCGAAGGCCCCCTTTGCGCGCGGTCTAAACACACTTTCAAGTCCTGTGGAGTTATCTAGTGACTTTCTCGCTCTCGCTCTCTCTCTCTCTCTCTTTCTCTCTCTCTGTTTTTATTAAAATATAACATTTGGCAACCCTGTATGTTAATCCTGGGGGAAAATTATCTAGGGACTTTTCATTTTTATCAAATATGAGATTTGGCAACCCCGTTTGTTTACATTCAGCTCCAAAGCGACACGCCCTGCAACCTCCTTTAGCGCCAAACTTCGGACCAATCACAAACAAGCCTGAGATTCGAATTTTCCCGCCAAAACCACACCCACCGCGACATCTAGCGACCCATGCTGCAACCTATTTTACCGGCAACTCGATCCGACCAATCACGGACAAGCATCACATTCGCCTTTTTCCCGCCTAAACACTTAACCCCACACCCATGCTGACATCTGGCGACACATGCTGCAACCTCTTTTACCCGGCAATTCGATCCGACCAATCACGGACAAGCACCACATTCACCTTTTTCCCGCCTAAACACTTATATGTTAGCGTGTATATGTGGTTGCCTACCCGAGGGTTAGCGTGGTACCCATACGCGCGCATGCATACTCGCCGCCATCTTGGATGTCAGTTTTCGGCGTTTTTGATACCTTCATAAGAAATAACATGGGATTTTGTCCCCGAACCCCGTGGATGTCACGTTTTCGGCGTTTTGATACCTTCATAAGAAATAACATGGGATTTTGTCCCCGAACTGTCATAGATATACTATGCTAAGATAAAATCAATCTAGTTGATTATTAGAAATAACAAACTTTTTAATTATCTTGTTCAGAAAAACCCTAATGATTCTTTTATCGAATTTTTAAATTATTATTCCTAAATATAACAATTTTTAATATTTTATAACTAAACAATGTAGTCATATAAAAACTAATTAATCTTATTGTAATTGATTCTTTAGCAAACAAATTCTGTTTATTGTGTAATCGAATGTTTTAAATTGCTTTTAAGTATTTATCCATTAATATGTTTTTTTTTAAAATGATTCTTTAATTGAATTTTTAACTTGTTTTTTCTAGATATGATAATTTATACCTATTTTATATGTTGACCCTTTAATCAATCACAGCACAGGAATAATCATCTACTTAATCAATCAATCATGACACATGCAGGAGGAAGAGGGAGCCGTATGATATAATACTACAAATTACTAACATGTATTATGTTATGAGTACGTAGTCGCTAGTCAACAATTTTTTTTATAACCAGTTTACAGTGCTTTAATAGATTACCTCGTTGGTGTAGTGGATGCATTGGCTGGCTACCATTCAAGCGGTCCCCGGTTCAAACCCTGTTGGCTCCATTGATTTTTATAAAAAAAATATAGTGGGTTGCCTATCTACAGGCGTATAGAAATCTACTATACCGATCATATGACGTCACCGATAGATGGCATTAGCAGCGCTAGGAATTCAAATCTTTCAGCGGGAAATGATGACAAGGAAATGACAGATACAAAATGGCGGATATGTAAATGACATTCAAAATGGTGATTCAAAATGGCGATCCAAGATGGCGATTCAAAATGGCTATTCAAAATGGCCGCTGAGTAGGGATAGGAGTGGGGCTTAAGTGGGGGGCTTAAGTGGGGGCTTAAGTGGGGGGCCTAAGTAAGGGGCTAAGTGGGGGGCCTAAGTAGGGGGCTAAGTGGGGGGCCTAAGTAGGGGGTAGTGGGGATAGGAGTGGGGAACCGCGGATGACCTTGAAATGCAAAACGAACCTTCATAAGAAAATACATGGGATTTTGCGCTCGAACCCGCCTAGCATATCTACTCCTTACCTTCCTTGGTATATAATATTGTGGTTTTTATCCTTCTATTGGAGGAGTCTCTTCAAATATTTTGTGTAATTTCATGTCGGAGGGTACATCTTGAATCTTTGTTTCAGTCATCTCTATAACTTTGGCTGTTACGACTGATTACTTTACTTCTTACGACATGTCTTAATGCACCGCCAATCCTATCAACTGGTCCTTTGCTATGTGAACTGGCAAAATAGTTCCAAATGATTTTCGTCTTTGATCTTCTTTCAAACAAGGGAATAGTGATATAGATTGTTGTGATGTAGATTGTCAAAAACAAGGACAATTGGGAAATGCCCTGAGTGCCAAAGAGAAATCGTAAACAGAGTAATTTGGAGTTGAACCCAATGGAAACTTTGACTGCATCCTGAGCTAAGCATGTGTAATCCTTCGAAAAATCAATCTGTAAAAGGGAAGCTTCAGCATTAACGTGTTTGGTAACAGCTTTGTCTTTTTCATATTCACGTGCTTGATTTTTCTTAATAAAAGAATGCACCTTGTATGAGGGGTCAGTTTAGTACGTGTTTCTGCAAAGCATCAACACTCACAATTTGAACTGCCTTACGCAGTTTTCCTTTGCTGTCTTTCGTCTAAAAGTGCCAAGTTATCTCGAAAGCTAATAAAGTTTCAACGACTGACGTAACCGTAATAAATGCTATTTTTGTATGTACGTACATGTATGAACTAATAATAATATAAGTATTAATAAAACATGACTTCAGCAAAGATTATCAAACAAAAATAAGATATAACTGACAGTTAGCAATTTGTTTGTAAACAATTATTATATTATAGTTTATTTCATACTTTTTGGGCATGTTGCATATTGTAACATGAGTTACCGGTAACTCATGTTACAAAATTACATGTGGTTTTTAAACAAATTAAAGAATAGAATTACATTTTTGTATTAGAATATGAACAAATAAAGAGAGTATAAATGGATAACTATGTACGTTGCCTAATACAAGTGCAAACTAAAAATGTATACTTTTTGGTCACTCACGTTACATTTTTTTGGTGCTACTTTTATTTTTCTAATAACAGAGCCATACATCATTTTTTTACCAGGTATTTTACAGTCAATGCAAGTATATGATTTAATCTATGCTACAACACCACTATTTTCTTAAACTAAACAGTTAAATTTTAATTTTTAAATGTTTTGCATTACTCAATATGGAAGGCCACCAAAAAATTCAAAAGGCCTATTATAGCAATTCCACCAATCAAAAAAGTGGACGGTAGCTGGGCTAGGTCAGATAAGGATAAAGCTGACACATTTGCCGAACATTTAGCAAACGTCTTTGTAACACCTCGAGCCCCAGGAAATGGCGACATCGCGCAAATTGAAGCATTCCTTGATGCACCATGTCAAATGTCTCCCCCACTTAAAGCCTTCTCTTCGGCTGAAGTTCGAAAACAAATCCAGACTATCAACATCCGAAAAGCCCCTGGCTATGACTTAATAGTTGGAGAAATATTACAAAACCTAACCAAGAAAGGTCTAGTCTTCCTTACTACCATCTACAACAGTTTTCTGAGATTGTGTCACTTTCCTATTCAGTGGAAGCATGCGCGAGTAGCTATGACTGCCAAGCCTGGAAAACAACTATCACAACCTTCATCCTATAGACCCATAAGTCTCCTGCCCCTAATGTCAAAGGTTTTCGAAAAATTACTTCTAATAAGAATCAAGGAAACCGTAGACCTAATCCCATGTTACCAATTTGGTTTTCGAGAACACCACTCGACAGTGCACCAAGGACACATAATTGTTAATAAAATCATGGAGAGCTTAGAAACCCGAAAAGTATGTGCAGGCACATTTTTAGATATCAAGCAAGCCTTCGATAAAGTCTGGCATACGGGCTTACTCTATAAACTAAAGATGCACTTTCTAGCCAGCTTTATCTTGTAATAAAATCCTATTTGAGCAGAAGAACATTCCAAGTAAAAATTAACGATGAAGTATCGAGTTATCAAAACATAACCGCAGGAGTGCCACAGGGCAACGTACTGGGGTCACTCCTCTACTTGATTTACACTTCCGACATCCCATCCACCCAGAACACTGTAATAGCAACGTTCGCAGACGATACAGCGATCTCATCGATAAGTGATTCAGTAGGAACCGCAGCAGCAAATTTACAAAGCCACCTAAATCTATTAGAAAATTGGTTCGAGCGTTGGAGAGTTACAGTTAACAGTGACAAGTCCTCACAAATAACCTTTACCAATAAACGTGTTCAGTGCCCACAATTAACAATTAATAATACTCCAATACCCATTCAATCAGGAGTAAAATACCTTGGTCTACATTTAGATGAAAAATTAAGCTGGCGCAAACACATAAAGACCAAAAGGGACCAATTACATCTCAAACTTCGGCAAATGGACTGGCTTCTAGGTCGGCGATCATAACTCTCCCTATCCAATAAGGTCCTATTATACAAGATCATATTGAAACCTGTGTGGACATACGGGATTCAGTTATGGGGATGTGCAAAAGCTTCACACACGAAAATACTTCAACGCTTTCAGTCGAAGACTCTTCGCATCATAGCTAACGCCCCTTGGTACGTTAAAAATGATACACTGTATACTGATCTACAAATTCCTTATGTGGCTGATGAAATTCGCAAAATTGTAAGAACCTATCACAGTAACCTCCAAGGACATCCCCACCAACTAATAGAGCAACTCGCTACCCAAACAATAGTCAGAAGGTTAAAAAGACAGTGGCCGCATGATTTAGTTAGAAATTAATATATGTATTACTTTAAGCGGTCTCAGCACTGGCTGAACCGTTGCATGTCAAATTCTTTTCAACCATTTACTTATTACTGTAAAATAAAGTAGATTGTAAATTAGCAATCCAAATTAAAAAAAAATGTTTTGCAATGCCAAGATAATGATGAATAATCCGTTTGTGCGGAAGTTGAAACTGTTTGAAAGTTGAAATTCAGAATTTGAATGAAAGGCAAGCTTTTTTCGATTTTGAAGTAAGTGTTAATGGAAAATATATTTTATAAACTACCAGTGACCTAAGTACAGTGGCGTAACTATCATGTGGCAGTTTGGGGCAAAGTTCCGGGGCCCGGCGACTTTGGGGGGCCCATTGCGATACATGAAAAGGCTAGAAAAAGAGACTTTTAAAATAAAAAAGAGTATAAATAATATCGAACTATTTGTTGCCAAGTTGATATATTTATTATTTATCATTCGTGTATAAGAGTAGTTGTTTTAATAATTTATTTTTAACCTTGTTTTTAATTTTACTTTTGTGTTACTGAATTTCTGACTGAGTTATGTTTCTTATTCTTAGGATGGATTTCACAAAATGTAGTGAATAGAAAGTCATACTGTATAGTTTTATTTGTTAAATCGCAAGCTAGCATAGTATAGTTACTGAACAAGACCTTTTGGTTACCAAACACCGTGAAACTGATCCTCATTAATTTAAGCTAGTTAGTTAGTTAAACAATTAAAGAAATATTAAACAAATATCTATTCGTTCACTCTATCAGAATCAACATAATATTTTCCTTCTTCCCTTTACGTAAGTCTAGTATTTTGACGAAACAACTGCAACCGAAAGTGAAATATGCAAAGTGCCAAAGTGCTTGTTGCTAGGTATGAAAGTAGCACTTACGTGGCCAGAACAAAAGAGTGAATTATATCTAATTTTTACGCGGAAAAATCCGTTGTTTGAAAATGTTGACAGATCGCTAGGTGGTTTCCAAACCTCGGCTGTCCCCCTTGGTTCTTAAGGTTTCTCCTTGGCAGAAGATTTTACTTATCATCTCGCAATGTCAATAACTTTTGGTAGTTTTAACTAATACTTAACTGGACATTAATTTAATAATATTAACAATTTGGTTCTAAAAGTTATATTAGAAGCCTAAAAGTTAGTACAGCGGTTCTCAACCTTTTTAGTAAATTAGAACTCAACTTTTCATTACAGTTTTTGAAGCCCTAATATCGTTTTCGATATCTATTTTCCTTTTACTGCTGATACGCGACTACAAGGCTAAAGTTTGGCAACATTGTCGCCCCCAACGTAATTCTCGCGTTTTCACGAGAAGTTCCGATCTGTGTCGCACATTCTAAAGATGCCCTGCTATACACTGTCCAGCCAACAGAAATAGTTAAGCCACTCCCCCACAAATGTATGTTTGCGTAGACCAATGGGAGTAAAGCCAGTTTTACACGGTACAAATTAATAAAAGCGCACCAAGTTTTCATTTACTATACTTTTCTCGTTTTAAATAAATGATAACAATATTCTCTGTTTTTATAAAAAGTAAAAATTGATTGCCAAGTTATAAAATAAAGTAATAATTAGATAATGTAATTAGGCAACTTTTTTTCGCATGCTTGTGATACGGGTTTTATAAAACCGACCAATAAAAAAGCTCGCCTCAAATATGCCGCACTTTTGTAGGGCGTGGCTTAACAATTTCTGTTGGCTGGACAGTGTATAGTATAAATACCATTGCGTTTAACGTGTTGCATATAGTATGTATTTACCTATTTTTGAGTGTGACATTTTATTTTTGTATTTATTAACAGAATGTATCTTTTTTTATTTTGGTTTCAATAATAAGCTTTTTCGAATATTTTGTCGTTTTTCATGTCTTCGCGTCCCCATTTTGTTACTTTGCGTTTCCTTAAAAGGGCGCGCCCCACAGGTTGAGCATCACTGAGTTAATAAGTGTTTTGGCAAATATCTATAAATCTGTCGTCGCTGGTTCTTGGTTAAAATCATGAAATGCTTAAATGAACATAAAACAACAATAAAAGGCTGTAAACTATTACTAGTAATAGAGAAAACAACTCAAACTGTGGCGTAAACTTACTAAAACTGTAGTTCACCTTAACCACACACACTTTTAATCGTTCTTGACACGTGTTTCAACAACTAAGCTGTCATCTTCAGCAGTCATTGAAAAATTAAAATCTAACCTTATTATACACACAGAATTTCACGGCTCGTCGGTAATCGGTCAAGGTTGACTAACCGTCAAGCTTGACTGATTACTGGAGCTGATTACTAAAAGACTGAAAATTAATAGGACCTAAATCAGAGTTATTACCAGAGATTACCGACGAGCCGTGAAGTTCTGTAGGTATAAGGGGCTAGATGTTTTAGATTTTAGTTAGTTTTTCAGTGTCTGTTGAAGATGACAGTATAGCTGTTGAAAGAAGTGCCCAGATCGATTAAAAGTGTGTGTGTGGTGAGGGTGAAGTACAGTTTTATTGCTAGTAATAAGAATACATACCAATGTCTTATTATTAAGATTTTATTGAAAATTTTTCTCTTTTTTGCGAGCGTGTGGGGGCCTAATGATTATCTTGTCCCGGGGCCCAATGCCGTCTTGTTACGCTACTGCCTGAGTATCTTAAAGGATTATTACATTTTATTTTGAGCTTGCTATATCGCATTTTCATGGAATCACCCATTACACTAAAATATGACTCAGTTGAGATAAAAATGAATGTGTTCAAGGATTTTTTCAAAAACATTAAATAAAAAATTTATTTCCATAGATGTTACAGTGGCGCTGTATATAGTACAGGGTTTCGCATATTGATGGCGTCAGTGCAATACCTCAATAAATACAAAAACCATAATTGTTCAGAAGAAGCAAAAAACGTTTAGGCAAGCCATACTACAATAGCCATTATAAGGTATTGCATTCTGTAATTTTAAGCTTTTTGATTGGTTTATTTGCTGTTCTAATATTCTAGGACTGTACGGCCTTATGTAAGGTGTACACAAAAGTCAAAATCGTATTTAATAAAATTTTAATATCTTTCATTTTTTTATGATTGCCTATACCTAGTGTATAAAAAAAATCAACAGTCCTGCCTCATTATACACATTGTATGTACCTACTAAGTAATAAGAGAGGATAATTGTAATAGTTATTAAACGTTTAGTAAACTAACCGGGTGCTATTTTAGTAGTAGATAAGTCGAAACAGATTCTTATAATTAGTACCTACTCACCACTCATACTCTTTTTTATTTTTATAAATTAAGGCTTCCTTTAGTAAGTAGCATGTAGTCGCAGCAGCACTCTACAAATAAACAAGACACTACACAATAATTATAAGTTTATAATCATGAATTATACTCTACTATGTGTCATGTGACAGCCGATAGATAAGCCTATCGCATTAATAAATATGCACTATGCAGTGTTATCACAAGTTGTGCAGGGACGAATTTTACTTTTAAGTAAATGCGGCGCGTAATTTGACTGATTTGATAATTTTTATATTATACAATATTTTGAAAATCCTATAATTTGTAATCAATCATCTTTGGTTCGTGAGCATTATTTTGAAGCTTTCTTCTTGTTGGAAAACCGTATCGAAATTAAACAAAGTCAATATAACCACAGTATGCCTAAATATATAAGAATGTACTTTTTATATTTTTTTAATCGAGCTTGGCATGGCTTGGCCACATAGTGTGTTTGACAGCTGTCAAATTTATGAAAGGTTTAAATTCTGATAATAGCTGCGTTCGGTTTTACGTTCGGGGTTTTGCGTTCCGTTCCAACACTTTTAACGCCAGTCTGTTCTTTTATTATTAGAATAGGTTTTTGTAATAATAATAGATATTTTGGGATTATTATTTGAATGTTCAGAATGCAAGCCGCCAAGTTTTGATAAAAAGAAAATAACGCAACACAAGGTTAAATTAATGTAAGTAGCTACGCATTTCTTGTTAAATAAATGCATTTTGTTTCTATCACGCTCACTCCACTAGTCCACTACCTTTTGAAGCATGGAGTGCGTTCGGCATTCTGATCCGGAGTACGCTATCGTCGCTATCTATCGACTCCAGCGTGGATTTTATTACTCGCGTTCTGCATTACCAGATCAGAGCAGTTGCAGTGAACTCCAACTGCTCTCGATTCTCTTACACAGAGCGTAAGTTCATTGTTCTCTGTATCACAATTCAATTTGTTGTAAGAAAAGCAGAAAATATGCTTGGGTCCATGGCATAGGTATATATTTTTGAATATTGTTAATTAATAAATAACTTTTTTAACACATTTATTTTAATAAGAAAATATAAGAAAAACCAGTTTCATCTTACAAAGTTCTTATTTTATTAGGCCATTTCTATAAACTCTTTTCGATAGACTAAAGAAATAAATAGGTTAACATAAATTAGTTTGCAACTTAATATTAGTTTTTTCATATTTTGTTATCTATTTGTTTAATTAAAAAATGATAAAGGTTATTAACAATGTCTATAGTTAATTTTACAAACTGTATTACTAAATTCTTCATTTCTTAAAAAATAAAGAGTAAACTTTGAGGTTATGTAACCAACGTCTAACCACGTCATTAGACGACTCTATAGAGTAATCTAGATAGGAATGCCGAGGTAGAAAAACAGGTGCCTGAATCGTATGTAGGCTCAAAACATGAAATATTTGGAAAGAGATTTACGGTTATAATATACTCTAATAACCTGTACCCTAAACCTAAATATTTATGTATACCAAGGTTCATCACTACTACTGTATGGCGTTAGAGGAAGATCATAGATAAACGGAAACAATCTAGTTTGATCGTCTGAGCCCTTAACTTGAAAATAAGCTTCATCAAAGAAAGTAGGTAGAAATAACACACCAACTTCGTAGGAACGCACATAATATGTTCCTTTCTTAGTTATATTTCCTCCCCAAGCAGATCTGGAGGTATTTGCACTCGTTAATAAAAACCATGCTAATTTCGTCATACATGGTGAAACACGACAGTATGTCTTCAGATGTGGTATTGCTCTTGATCTGTTAGTATAATCTGCTTTCCATTGGCTACAACAAACAAGATTGAATGTTTTCCTCGCTAATTAGAGAAACTGACTTACTATAAATAATTTTCTAGCCATTTTTGGTCGTTACTTAGAGCTTCTCTGTAAGACAAACAGTTACCTCCTGGTTTGCCATAGTAACTCTCTAGGACGTTATTCTTTGTAGGATAAACAACGCTTATTGTTGCACTGGAATTAGCTGGTAAACTACATTTTTTATGACTTGCAAGACTACGCATTAAAGTGCCACGCAACCACTCTGCTTCTCTTCCAAATGAGCCAATACTCGACGACTGTGCTAGAATACTCCAAGATAAAGAATCTTCAGTTTCAGATATTGGTAAAACACAATATTTCGACAGTAATTTTCCAACTGTATGGAGATGGCAATGCCTGGAGACAGCTCTGTGACTACCAGGCACCGATGTGGTAAGAAATACCCTAAAAACCTAAACTAGAACTTTAAGCTTTTATTGAAATATTGATTATTCGTACCTAATATTACTAAAATCAGCCCGTTTAATGTAATTAATCCAACTGCCAAGCATGTCCAGTTTATATTGTTGTAAATAATTAATTAAAGTCGACTTAAATATGGTTGGACTTTCTCCATCTCTATCAGAGCTGTCATCAGGTAAAGCAGGGCACAATGGACTTATCCATAAACTAAAACAAAGACATGTAATAATTATTTAGAATAAAATTTTTATTTTGTTGTTTATTAAACAACTGCTTTAATTGACCCAAATAAATAAACATGACTTTATAGGGCAAAATTTAATAAAAAGTTTAAACGATCAAATTGAGGAATAGCATAGAGGAATAGAATAGAATCATCAAGCTTGTGATTTGAACTATAAGGTAAAACTTTTAATACCCGTTTTACTTCCTAATTTTACAAATTTCGATTTAGATTTTTTATTAGAGATATTATCAATGCTTTCCAGGGTAATGTATTTTATCTTCACAAGATCCTAAATTTCACTTGAATCAAGTGAAACTGCAAGAAAAAAATGTTTAAAATAGAGACCAACACTGCTTCGTTCATTTTGTAAGTTTGTTTGACTAGGCAGTAAAATCTTTATTACTTTTTACACATCAGCACTCACCCATTACAATAACGATTCCAATCATTGTAATTGAGATTCGTAGTTGAAACAACCACTCTAAGGGAATAGTCATTGTAAATGTATATTCCAAATTTTCTAAAATCCAGAAATAACACAATAGTTATTAATAGTAATATGATACATCGTCAGTACAGCACGCAACTTACGCGTGATGAAGTCCAAAATCGTCTTTCATTTGCACATAATGTCCTGTAACGTTTGGATACAGATTTTCTATTTTGTTTGGCATATCAACTTTGTCTTTATCTCCATAAAGAATCGTTAACGGTTTCTTTCTAAAACATCAACATTATTTTTTCTAAATTATCAATTTGGGAGCTCTTACGCTTGTCCAACTTTTCCATATTGCTCCATTAACCAATCAACATCTACCATAAAATTTACTTGTAGTGAACACTTTAGTTCTCCTAAACTGGGACAAAGCAAATCTACAATTACTAGGAATTTATATCAGTTCTAGTTATATAATTCATAATAAAACCTGTAAATGTAATTGAATTTTGTTGACTATGTGTTGGTGGTGAATTAGAAATAGTTGTAAAAAACACATTGTATGGTTCATTTTCTTTTAGTCTTTCTTTCATTGACTTCATGGTAGAACACTTCTATTTAAAAGTACACTGCCGTCTGGAGAATTTAAGATCACCTAGCAATATGCAGAAAAGCCGTTTTAACAAGAGGTAAGAAAAATGAGTGGATATTAAACATTCAACATGATGGGATCATACTAGGCCTCATAAAACCTTCAATATTTGACAATATTTGAGTATTTCAATTATCGAATAGTGATAACAGTAGTCAATAATAACAGGTAGGTGGAACAAGTATAAACGAGCGTCTCGCGCCACATGCAATCCGGCGTTTGTTTGACATCGCAAGATTTGACAATTTGTTTGCTACCAAGGTGAAACACAAAATTAATGGCGCCAATTTTAAAATTTACTTGCCGATAGCTTCCAGAAAATACCTACTTTAAATTCCCGGTAAAATAAATCTGTTTTATGGATATAAATTAATAAATGCTTATAGAATAGTATATTGTACAACTAGTTATGAAAGTCATACTTTTTTCACGTGTTTATCAAGCAAACGAGTGAAAAAAAACTTACTAACGTGTTGCACACGATATCTTTTTGCATATGGCAAGTTGAGAAATTTGTCCTAAAAGGATTTATGCAAAATGTTAAAGGAATCAGAAAAACGTAGTGTCCTTTGACAATAACCTCAGAGGAGATTGAAATTTGTTTTTTACAAACATAATTAAAAAAGTGCTTAAGAAAGGTCAACTTTCATTATTATCAATATGCAAAAAATCAGATTTTATCATCCCTTTTTTCATCAAAGCCAAAAATATGTTCAAGAAAACAGGATAGGTAATATTAAGTATAACTATGTATAGTGAAATAGTATATTAAAGAACGAGTTTATTACTTACTAAATCTTACGAAGGCAAGATTTATTGTACGAGTCCAAATTTAGAAAACGAGCCGCTTGCGGCGAGTTTTCTAAAGGACGAGTGCAACAATGACTTATGAAACGAGTTTTTTATGCTATTTTTTCTATTTTGCGTCTTTTATTCCCCTTTTAAATAAAAAAATCGCAATTTCAAAATTTTGGGATTTTTGTGGTAGTTGACGATACTGATGTGAATTTGAAAATTCATTGATTGACATAGAAAATTGAGTGAAGTTTTTGTCAATCTTCTGTCTTTTTCAATTATTTTTTCAATGCTACCAACTTTGAAAAAGTTGGGCTATTAAAGCACTCAAATGAGCTATTAACGCATTGTTTTGGGTGCTTTAACAGCTTTTTTCTACTTTGCGTTTATATCAAGGCTCATTCAGAACCGAAAGTAGTGCTGAACTAGCTCATTTGAGTTTCGAATTAGAACTAGTGTAATTTAGTTTTTCGAGGTTGTCAGTCATGAACCATGACAAATGAAATGTAATTGAAATCATTGTTAAATTAAAATTTGAATTTTCAAATGTCAAAATGTGACATTTATCGATTGTTGGTACCAACCACGATAAAATTCCCCAAATTTTAAAAGTGCGAACAAAGTTCAACAATAACAATTCAGTCAAAAACAATAATAATTACATTTACATAAATATTAAATATCTAATTAAACATATTAAAACTAATATTATTAGCATTCCTGTTAATAGGAAAAAACAAATTAGGAAGTGTACGTATGGTCACAGTATATATAACAATCAGTAGGTTTATTTTACTTGTATGCGGCACCATTGATGTTTTTAATCCACCTTCGAATATCACGCCTATAAACGAAGCAATGCACCGACGTTCATCGGTCGGCGTCGCCTGCAGATAATATACCAGCTGTCATTATCAAAGGTAATATAATTATAAACAAACACGTCGCTAAGGTAGATACAAAAATAGGTAACTAGATAAAATAATAATAATCAGAATTAAATATCTAATACTTCCAGTAACGGAGAATTACTGAGCTCAAGTTGTTCATTCATTAAAGGTACCCTGAGTTTGTGTTTGTATATCTCAAAGGCTTCTAAAATGTTTAATTTGCGTTTGTTATTACAAAAATGTAGGAATTTAATATTATTTTGAGGAGTCATTGTGTGATTTTGTTCTAAAAGGTGTTTGGCGTAATTAGATTTTTCAGGATGTTTATTTTTGTAATGACGTAAGTAGATATGCTAGGACAGTTCGGCGACAAAATCCCATGTTATTTCTTATGAAGGTCCAACGTAGTAATTTTCGGTCAATTTCAAGGTCATTCGCGGTCTAGCGCTTGACCTCACCGCGTCATTATACTTCTACGCTCACATCTGACTAACCATGTGATCATAATATTCAAATCATACTTTCTACGTTTATTCATCTGCTAGCCAACGAGATTAAGGAATTTAAAAAAAAAACAACAATCGTCAACATATCTGCGAGGGTTGCAAGCTCGACTAACGGATATATCTATGTCAGTTACTACCCTTTCGTAAAGGGCTTTCCAATCTCAAAATAGCATTAATGTAATATTATATAATTACGTTAATGAATACTGATCGTATGCTGACGACACACATCACAGTCACGTCGACGTTCCATCTTGACTAATGATTGAACATGAACTCCTATTTATATATCACGTTTCGTTTAACTTAATTAACCCTGGCTAGTCACCCTTCACCCTTCTCCCTTCACCTTTCACCCTTCTCCCTTCACCCTTAACCTTTCACCCTTAACCCTTCTCCCTTATCTAATACTCATATGTCTATACATATATTCTTTTCCTGTAAGATGTTGCTAAAGTCCTTACTCTGTCTTATTAATTAATATTTCTTAATAGGTAGTTTAGTTTAAACTAATGATGTTCATATCTAACATTTAATCATGAATAAGTATATATTTAGTTTGAAATGTACAATAGTTAAATAAAATAAAAGTGTATAAACCATATTTGCGTGCTTTATTTACAGCTCTTTATTAAAATAATATATGTATAGACATATGAGTATTAGATAAGGGAGAAGGGTTAAGGGTGAAAGGTTAAGGGCTAAGGGGAAGGGAGAAGGGTGAAGGGTGAAGGGAGGAAGGGTGAAGGGAGAAGGGTGAAGGGTGAAGGGAGAAGGGTGAAAGGTGACTAGCCAGGGTTAATTAAGTTAAACGAAACGTGATATATAAATAGGAGTTCATGTTCAATCATTAGTCAAGATGGAACGTCGACGTGAGTGTGATGTGTGTCGTCAGCATACGATCAGTATTCATTAACGTAATTATATAATATTACATTAATGCTATTTTGAGATTGGAAAGCCCTTTACGAAAGGGTAGTAACTGACATAGATATATCCGTTAGTCGAGCTTGCAACCCTCGCAGATATGTTGACGATTGTTGTTTTTTTTTAAATTCCTTAATCTCGTTGGCTAGCAGATGAATAAACGTAGAAAGTATGATTTGAATATTATGATCACATGGTTAGTCAGATGTGAGCGTAGAAGTATAATGACGCGGTGAGGTCACGCGCTAGACCGCGAATGACCTTGAAATTGACCGAAAATTACTACGTTGGACCTTCATAAGAAATAACATGGGATTTTGTCGCCGAACTGTCCTAGCATATCTACTGACGCACGTGTTCTTTATATCTTATGTCAAAATTTCGAAGTGTTTGTCCAATATATACCGAAGTACAAAAAGAACAATTTAAACGGTAAATGCCCGATTTCATATCATGTGTTCTGCTTTAGCATTAAATAAAAATGAAAAAGTGTTAGTGTTGGTTTTAAATGTTATTTTATAATTGTTGGTTTTTCTTAGTATATGTGGAATTTTTTCTGATATTTTTCCAAAATATGGTATAGATATGTAATTTGTGTCTTCTGTTTGATTGTCAATGGGATATATTCTTTTGATAGCTAACCTATAATCTTTTTGTTTAATTAAAGTGTCAATCATGTTCGGATTGTAATAATTTGCATGTTCTAGTTGTTTAATGGTTGATATCTCTTTGCTAAAATCTCATTTTGTTAGTGGAATAGTTAAAGCTCTGTGTACTAATGATCTGTAGGCTGCTATTTTATGTGTATTATGGTGACAAGATTCATTTGGTATTGTTATGTCTGTTTGTGTTGGCTTTCTGTATATGGAAAATTCAAATAGATTGTCTGCGTTGATCTTGATATTTAAGTCTAGAAAGTTTATAACCCTGTTTTGTTCTGTTTCTAGTGTAAATTTTATATTAGGGTGGATACTGTTTATAAGAATTAAAAATTCATTGATAACCTCAAAAGAACTGTCAAAACAAGCTAAAATGTCATCAACATAAGGAAACCAGAAGATAATGTGTTTAGAGAGGTTTAATTCAAATATTCGATCTTCAAACTTGTCCATAAATATGTTAGCTAATAGAGGACTAAAAGAATTGCCCATAGGTAAACCATCCTTTGTAAATAAATTATGTTATTAAAAGTGAAATAATTTTGACTTATACAAAGGTCAAATAATTGAATTAACTCAAACCTTTTAACTAATTCTATATTACTATTGATCAAGAAACTATCTAATAAAGGAATACATTCTTGTGGGGGTATTCTGGAGAACATGTTACAAATATCAAAACTAACAAGTTTTGAATGTGGTGGAAGATGTATGTTTTGCAGCTTATCTACTAATTCTAATGAATTTCTAACAGAGTATTTCGATTTGTAACCTATCGTGTTAATAATCTGGTTCAGTTTTTTGGATAAAATGTGATTAGGTGCATTGATGTATGATACAACTGGTCTTATTGGCATATTCTGTTTATGTGTTTTGACTAGTCCATACAGTTTAGGTGATTGTGGGTTTTTATTAATGATTTGTTGCTTTTCTAATTCTGAAAAGCAGATATTGCAGTTTTCTAAACCTTGTTTTATTTCTTTTTGGAATTTTATGGTTGGGTTTTTGTTTAAAGTTTCTAAATTTTCTTAAACAGAAATTAGATTGTACTCTGTGATTTTGTTTTATAGATTGAAGAAGTGATATGTTAGATGTGTTGTACATTTTGTCCTGTTTCAAAGACATCTCTTTTAACAAATTTGGAATTTTGCATAGTTATTATGATCTTTCTTAAGTATATTTTCGCATTCAACGGCCAAAATTTCTTTAATCTTGTTGGTAAATTTTGGAAAACGACAAAATTTGAAACCTTTGTTAAGAAATTGTGTTTCTCTGTCATTGAATGTTATATTCGACAAGTTTATGAAACGAGGATAAAAGCTTGCAGTGTTCTGACAATTAAGGTTATTTTGTAGTGTACGTTTTTGTTGTACAAGTCGATGAAGTTTATTTTTCTGTGTGGTGTATTTTTTGAATTTAATGTGACTGACGGTTTCTCTAATGTCAAAATCTAAGATGTCAAATTGGATATTGTGTAATTTATGAGTAAGTTCTGTATAGAGTACCTTTATATAAACGTGCATATTTTCTCTTATACTAAACCATTTCTTCGATTCTTCTTTGAGCCATCTTCTTTTGACATTCCTAATCACTTTTTCGGTAATCGAATTCTTGGTTCTGGTAGTGATGTTTACGTAGTTAGGAATAACCTGACGTTTCAGACATTCTTGGTTAAACCAAACATTCTGACTTGCGATTCAAAACGAAAGTGTTTCAATATAATTATCTTTTTACTACTTTTGGATGATTTAAAATTTCTGTTAACGTCTTTTAAAGTGTAATACACTCGCAGTCGAGCGTGTAAATGATATACTATATTATTATTATGCTTAAAATTATTGCACGAATGTAGAAATATTAATGATTTGAAGATGGATAAAAGCGTTTGACCACATTTTCATTTACACAAATATCTTGGAACTGTTGTTGAAAAAGTATTTCCATAGATAAAATAAATTAAATAAAACTCATGTTTCACATGTATGTACCGATAAACATTTTTTATCAAATAACCGCATATATATCGAATAAAGTTTTTTCTAATTTATCAGAAGTTTGGTAATCTTTGTCAATTAAAACAATCTCTGCATCGTTTCCTGATTCTGTGTTTATTAATTCCGTAATAGGGACATTCGCACTGCACAATTCGAGTTATACGGGACTGGCAAATTTGATGTCCTGTGTCGCGTGTTTGAAACACAATTACAGCCTGCCTACTGCCGGCACATGCCAGCGTGTTGTGTGGTGGATGGTAACTATATGCGATAGTCACGTTACTGTATGTTATTTATACTGTGGTATGGACGAACCTTGTATGAATGTTTATAGTAACATCTGTTTTATTTAAAAGACTAGCCAAAATAATATTTTTTAGCAGGATTCGTTGTAATTCTTCTTTTATCAAACCAGCATCCGGAATATCATCTAATATGTGCACAAAAGTTCCTTTAATTTATCTGGAACCCAAAAACTTTTTTAACTGAATTATGGTTTTTAAATAAGGTCGTGTATACATACTTGCAATTTTAGATTTTGCTTTTTTGTTTAAAAAACAGACAATGTCAAGTGAGTGACCTACATGGGTTATCCAAAACTTCACCAGAATAAGTCCCTCGCTTTTAGTCAAAACCTCCATCGTTGAAGGACAAGCTTTCCCAATTTTATTTGTTCCTTCGCTTTTAAAATGTCTTACACCTTTCCCTTTGTTTATGTAATTATACGAGCAATGACAGTTGTAAAATTCTTTCTTACTGCCATCAGCTAATAATTTAAATGAAGTATGCAGAACATACAATGACAAATTGCTTTTCTGGATTTGGTCCTTCCGTCTATGAAATGCTAGAAAATTGATTGTTATATAGGTACGTTGATATGTTCTTATATATTGTTATTTTTTATGACTTGCTATAAACACTATTGCGTTACATAGTTAAATAAAATATTATTATTATTATGATCAAATCCAGAAGCTTACCTGAAGAAGATTCAAACTGAAACTCATTATATCCAATTTCCACTTTATGTACAGTGGTCATATGTTTTCTCAAATCTGCATAATTTCTGAAGTATTCAGAACAATTTTCAAACGTACCTTTACTTCTGGAATTTCGGGTACGTTCTTTCTTTGAAGCAACAATGCCATGGATTTGCTTTTGATGACGGGAAAAGTTTGATTTATTAACAAATTGTTGACCACATATATCACAGATTTCCCTAATGGTTTTTGATGCAAGGGGATCCCTGTCGTCTATTCTTCTTATATGAACGTATAGATTTCTTTTTTTAGTGAATAAAACATCACATTCTTCGCAAATAATCTCTTCCATAACTTTAAATTTGATAAATTATGCACGGCACTTATAAATAGAACGAAAACGAAACTTTACTTTTAAGTAGGTTAGGTACAAAACCAATTGTCAAATCTTGCGATCTCAAATCCTGCGATGTCAAACAAACGCCGGATCGCATGTGGCGCGAGACGCTCGTCAAGTATAAGAGGCCGTAAGACTGAAAGCAACGTTTTACGATATTATTAGATTATTTCATAAAACAGGTACAGCGACAGAAATAAGTAATGCGTCGCCTCCTATGTCCGCCTATTCAGTATGCAACACACCTTATACATTCAAATAAAAGAAGCTTAACTTTGTATTATTAAAAATAATTAATTTTTAATACATAGATAATATGAAAATTATGTATAAAAACAATAACATGAAAAGGGAATGTAAAATCTGCTAAAAAACAAGAAAAATCAAATTTAAATAAAGAATTATTTTAAGGGCTTCTAGAAAGGAAATACTTCAATTTGTGTTTCTAGTTATCCGACTTCGTGGCCTGACGGCTACAACGCCGGTTTAGAGTAAAACGACGGTTGAGCTTCGTATCGAGTCCCGATGCGTCCATAGATTTTTTTTTAATTAAATTTTTGTATGTTAATATTAATCTCCTGATTACATTATTGAATCATACTTTTTCGGACTTTTTATTGGAATTTAGTTTTTAAAAACAGTAAATATCTGGGTATTTCTAAATATAAATTTTGCCAACAAGCAATTTTACAAAACGACCTAAACAAGGGAATCCTTGCCGGCTGGTTCTTCGAACTTACAAATTATATTGCACTCAATAGGTATATTCTATTTATCTCTCTTTAAATAATAGATTTTACAATTAGTTTAGTAGTGACTATATAGAACTTCTATTATTAAAAATAATTAATTTTTAATGCATAGATAATATGAAAATTATGTATAAACAGAATAACATGAAAAAGGAATAAAAAATCTGCAAAAAAAAGAATAATTTTAAAAGTCACTAAAAAGAAAAGCCTTCCATTTGTGTTTCTAGCAAGTTGCCTTTGTGGCCAGATGGGTATAGCTCGTTTAGGGTAGTAGGCCGATTGAGCGTCCCATCGAATCCCGCTACACCCATAAGTTTTATTTCTTTAATAAATTATATTTTTGTATTATGTCAATATTAATCTGTTGATTACATTATTTAATCAGACTTTTTATTGGCATGCAGTTTATAGAAACAGTAAATATCATTTTAGACTGAGAGTAAGCAATTACTCTCGCAAGCTCGATACGAAGCTCAACCGTCGTTTTACTCTAAACCGGCGTTGTAGACGTCAGGCCACGAAGTCGGATAACTAGAAACACAAATTGAAGTATTTCCTTTCTAGTAGCCCTTAAAATAATTCTTTATTTAAATTTGATTTTTCTTGTTTTTTAGCAGATTTTACATTCCCTTTTCATGTTATTGTTTTTATACATAATTTTCATATTATCTATGTATTAAAAATTAATTATTTTTAATAATACAAAGTTAAGCTTCTTTTATTTGAATGTATAAGGTGTGTTGCATACTGAATAGGCGGACATAGGAGGTGACGCATTACTTATTTCTGTCGCTGTACGTATCCATTATTAAACTGGCAAATTTTAGTATTACGTGCACCCATATTGTATAGTATGTTGTGCCAAATTAAACTATACTTTTTCTAAATGCGTATATCTTTTACAGCGTTCACATTCTAGTAAGGAACTTATGTCACAACATCGTGTTTATCAGACGTTGCATTATATCGTGAATTTAATTTTTTTAGGAAATTATATAAGCAAACCTTCGAATACAAGCAGCAGTCAACTTGTATGGTTGTCTGTGAATATGTCCGGTCTATTATTATATTAATGAAAGTCACCAAATAACATCCAAGTATTCTTTACAGACATGGCAAATACCTATAAGAAAAATATAATTATCGTTTTGTTCAAAATCCGTTAGTTAATTGCAATCATTGCAGTAGTCGGACGATGGCGGAGGAAGCACACAAGCGATGCACAAAAAATGATATGCTTACTTTTGCTATAAACATTTTTAAATTTTCATCTAGCTGTATTAAATGTTAATTTTCTTTATGTTTTGCTTCGATCTGTGACATTATATTTTTGTATTAAGAGAATGTATCTTTTATTTTGGATTCAATAAGTTTTTCGATTTTTTTCATACCTTCGAGCTCCCCTTTTTAGTATTTTGCGTTCCCACAAGGGGGTTGACGTCCGAAAGCATTTTTGGATAGAGATAAGTTTGGTAAGTTGGTGAAAAAAATGTGGCAGCGCCTTGTACATACTATTTATTGGAGATACCCTGTGTAACTATCACATCAACACCTAAAAACGTGTACGAAACTTTTTTTAAAAGCAAAATCTTTAGATTTACGCTTCGTTTAAAAGTAATAACCCGCAAAGGTAAAAAAATGCAAGATTTTTGTGATATTCAAATCGAGATATAGAATTATTATTTATATTTTTTCCCGTAAGAACTATATTCTTGGATTTACAAATATTAGAAAAGTATATAAGCAATTCGTACATTCGAACAGAACTTCTTAGGAATTTTATAGCAAAAAGTTTCTAGTGTTCGTTTTTATGATAGTAACTCTGCATTTATTATGATATGGGCTTTCAACCAACATAGGTTTCATCCTATAGTAACCCCATTCCCCCCAAAAGTAACTTTTAAGCGTCTTTAGGTTATCCGGGCACTCCATTATAGGTATAGTCTTTCTAAGAAGATTCAGTACATCTTTCAGTTAACTACGAGTTCTAATAACAAAATGGATACTTTTTGCAATGCCTCACAAACCACATTACAAAACTGGTGACCACTTACCCCTAATCTCAATTTGGAGAGACCTATTCTGCCTTGCTTAGAACGAACGCAGTATCTGCAAAAACTGCTATCTAGAAATAGCAGAATTATCTAGAATATCTAGAAATATATTTCTTAAGTTGCTGTTTTGTAGATACTGCTTTTTTGCTAAGCACGGCAGTATTGAGGATAAATAGAATTAAAAATGTTCTCTCCAACTACTAAGGGTGTGGGGACAAAAAAACTGCATAAATATGAAATATGCGCATAATGCCTTTACTACTAAGTTTAGATCAGCTGCACTTTATACACAAAAGGACGAGTTGTTTATACAACAGAATCAACACCTTAAAAACTTCCTTTACGATGTTTTGTCTTTGCACACACCTCTCCTGAAGAGCATTTTAGTTTTATCGAAATACCGATGGAAACTGTTGGCAAGGTAACTTTCTACAATGTCTATAGAGTCGAAAAAAACTTACCAGTAAATCGGACCAGCTTATATTTTTGCAATAACCCCATTTTAAAATTAAATATTAAAAAGCTTTTATTTAGGCCAGTCAACGAATGAAAAATAGCGGAAATAATTCGTGTAGTCGTAAATTCTTGTACAGTGGGGGGGGGGGGGGGAGCGTCATGAACAACATACTAAAAATTCTGACCGGGATGGTGGGCGGAGCGTTTAAAGGTCATTTTTCCACGTTTTTCTTAAATAACTCACAAACCGCGACCTCTAGGGAAAAAGTGTCCAGGTACAAAATTAAATGACAGAATTTACTACAAAAAAGGTTCTATTTATTTTTGTCTATGATGAATAGTTTGCTAGCAAGGTCCGTTGATGCATGCATAATTATATCCAAAGTAAAGGTCATCTCACCCATTTCCACTATTGGCTTTTGAAATGGGCTCAAAAATGGCGCCTTTTTGGCGGCAATTTTAATTTGTCATGAATTTGTCAAATCAAATATTTACATAACATACAGAAAAGGTTACGAATATTTTAATTAAAACAAATCAATAATACTATGTATTAACTTATTAACAAATAATATTTTTAGGCATTAAAATTATCTTCTGTTATTGAGTAATATTAACTACTACTACTGAATAAAACCACGAAAACATTAACACATTAAAAATGATGGTCTAAAATGATTTATTAGTATTATAAAAGATTTATTAGTTATATGAACAAAAGTTATATGAACGAAACAACAATAACAATTAAAGCGAATATTTTAACTGTGATACAACTAATTTATTAATGGTATCCCCCTCAAACAGCATTTGAGTTTCTCTTTTTTGTTATCCAAATATGGCAGAAAGCAATATAAAAGCCGTGGACGGAAATCTAACTTCTGTAAATGTCTGTACAGAATGGAGTATGATGCAAGTGGATGCTGAAACTATTTTTTAAGCTTTTGTAACCTTTCCAACCAGCTAAAAATTAAGAATATATTAAGTAGGTAATCGAAAATTATCCTGCAAATCGTATTTATACTGCCATTTTCAAAATTTCCAGCGGCCATATCAGTTTTTTTTAAACCTGAAGTGAATAGTGTCTCTGTTTCTTTTGAGGTGATGCAAATTTCTTTTGCGCAGTTTATAATAAATTGATGGTTTTTCGTTTGACGTGCGCTATTAATTTATTTCCATGTTCCATTCCAATTTCATGTTCATTCCGAGTTATTACTTTCTTCTTTCTCGTCAGATGTTACCGTTAAATGTCGTCGAAATGTAAAACGGCAATAAAAGAGTGTACGTAATCTAAAAACTACATTTTCTCTATGCTTAAATAATTCATATTAGTTTTACATGTAATTTTATTAAGACTCAAACTTGCTTACTTCGCATAATCTTGAGTATTCAGTAATTTCCAATTCTGGCGGCTACGCGTATCTAACCAAAGTTATCTTATTTTCGTATCTTTTGGAAAAAGAAACAAACGTTCACCATTTCGGGAGTTGCTAGAACAGTTTGGTGCACTACAACCAGTCATTTTTTGGAAAAAAGACTTTGGCGGTTCACTTATGTCAAAAACTGACATCGAACTTGGGCGGCTCAAATATGGCCGTCTAAAACTTTGATGAGATGACCTATGTATGTGTACTAGGTATACATACACATGAATGGACCTTGGTTTGCTAGATGCCGGTGATATAAAAACCGCGAATTATTAAAATAGAGTTTAATGGTATAAAATTAATGTTAAATAACGTGGGTTCCGACCGAATATTAAATGTCTGTACAACATCTAAGAGCAGTAGTGCTGTATTAAGGATTAAGTTGTGTGCTGAGAATATGGCGGGGAGGGGGGTTGGAGGGCAGATGCGTGAGGGAAGGCCGATTGGAATGAGGTCAAGCACCTCGTGTCTTCATTTCAGCAAAAAAAGAGCAAAACAAAAATTGAAAAGAAGCTAACATCTATATCGCATGCCCACATTGCTGCCAAGAAAACAGATAAAAAGTTTGTGCACCATTTAAGAGTTTGTCAACTGCATTTGAGGCATAAAGTAGGCATTTCAGACCAGACCCTGCCATTGAGTAATGCATTGCTCGTCCGATGTTCAAATGTCTGAAATTCCATAACACTAGGTGGCCTACTTCTGTGTCAGAGGAAGCCTATTTAAGCCTGTGGGACTCTTAAAATGGTGGGAGAGCTGAGACAGGGATAATGCATTTAATGCATCTCATGCTGTAAAAAGTATGCCAGCCATTGATTGGAGACATTGAAATTGGCATTGTCGAATACTTATTGACAGAATGCAGGCTTTTCAATGTTGTAGACAGTTAATAGCTCCAGCTGTTGAGCTTCGTGATAAGTTGCACTGAATCTCAAACCAACAAGTAGATTAACCAAGTTTTTGGATCCAAACATTCAGTGAATAAACAGAGCGACAGCATGTAGGATTGGAGATATGAAAGATCCAGGGCGAATGGCAATGCGACGCTCTTCGGTGGATGATGTTCTGAGAGGCCGGACGCCTGCTACATCCGTCCGTCTTATAACGTATTACTTTTCTCGGGCGCCAGATTTTATAGAGTATACTCTCTGCTAAATCCCATAGGGTACCCTTTGACCCTATCGGAGCCAAGGTAACTTGCAGTGGAGACACGGTACTCCAGAGGTCTTATAAGGGTGCACAGTAAAACTTGAAGCAGGTAAGCAAAAGCCAAGCAAGCAATCGGACTTACAGGTTCTAATACTAACCCTCGGTATACTTGGATAACCCCAGCCAAACCAGCGGAAAGGATAGGAGTAGGAGGACACCAGGGTTACGGTAATTGGTTGATGTGACAGGGCGGTACGAGGGAAGAGGACCACGGTCCAGCTCGGTGGTGCGGCAGAAGAGAGAGAAGGAACCAGCACCACGGTCAAGCTCGATGGTGCGGCAGAGAAAAATAGAGAAGAGAGAGAGAAAAGGGACCAGCACCATGGTCAAGCTCGGTAGTGCGGCACAAGAAAAGAAAGAAGAGAGAGAAGAAACCGGCACCACGGTCAAGCTCGGTAGTGCGGCAGAGAAAAGAAAGAAGAGAGAGAAGAAAGGAACCAGCACCACGGTCAAGCTCGGTAGTGCGGCAGAAGAAAAGAAAGAAGAGAGAGAGAAAAGGAACCAGCACCACGGTCAAGCTCGGTAGTGCGGCAGAAGAAAAAAAAGAAGAGAAAGAGAGAAAGGAACCAGCACCACGGTCAAGCTCGGTAGTGCGGCAGAAGAAAAGAAAGAAGAAGAGAGAAAAGGAACCAGCAGCACGGTCAAGCTCGGTAGTGCGGCAGAAGAAAAAAAAGAAGAGAAAGAGAGAAAGGAACAGCACCACGGTCAAGCTCGGTAGTGCGGCAGAAGAAAAGAAAGAAGAGAAATAGAGAGGGAACCAGTACCACGGTCAAGGTCGCTAGTGCGGCAGAAAACAAGAAAGAAAAGAAATAGAGAAAGGAACCAGCACCACGGTCAAGCACGGTAGTGCGACAGAAGAAAAGAAAGAAGAGAGAGAAGAAAGGAACCAGCACCACGGTCAAGCTCGGGAGTGCGGCAGAAGAAAAGAAAGAAAGAAAGAGACGGATGTCAGTAGAGGATAGCGGACTGGTGTAGCGGATATCGGTGAATACACACTAAGCTAAGCTCACCTGTGTATTCTCGGTCGGACCCGTTGTTGATCTTGTTGTTGACTAGGCACTTCACTTTCACTTTCGAGTTGAACTTGTAGTTGCGAACTACCAACTGACCTAACCCCAACACGACCCCGGCTTTTATAGGCGTCACGGGCGGCCGGACAGTGGGCGATCAACGGTGGGGGATCTGTGTAGCCGGACTCGGTTTACGGTAAGGTCGCGCGGAAACTTTTCAAACTTCAAATTAAATAATACTCTTCAACAATAATTATTAAACGAAAGTTCTAACAAATTAATAACTTTGTTTAACTAAAAAATTAAGTAACTTCATTACAGCACCAATGAGGGCATGGGATATAGATGTTAGCTTCTTTCAAATTTTTTGTTTTGCTCTTTTTTTGCTGAAATGAAGACACGATGTGCTTGACCTCATTCCAATCGCCGTTCCCTCAGGCTACTGCCCTCCAACCCCCCCACCCCACCATATCCTCAGCACACAATCTATTCCTTAATACAGCGCTACTGCACTTAGATGTTGTACAGACATTTAAGATTAGGTCCGAACCCACTTCATTTAACATCAAACATTAATTTTATACTGTAACGAATAGTAAACCCACATACGACGTCATCGAACATTATAGATGTATGAGTCATCAACTGTATGATTCATCAATCATACCTACATGTATGACTCATTAACACTTGCATGTATGACTCATCCACACCTGCATGTATGACTCATCAACACCTGCATGTATGACCCATCGACGCGACTCATCGGCGTGACTCATCAACAGCTGCATGTATGATTCATCGGTTATGTTCTAGAACTTATGAAAGATATAAATTGAGGTCGCGGGTAGAAGGAGCTCAGTTAATGTTTGACCGGCATAGTGAAATGTACTCTGAATAATTAGTTAATAGTGAATAAATAAATTTAATAATTGTTGTAATACATATAGTTTTTATATAAATAGTCCTCAAATAAATTTGTAAATACCTAGCATTTAAATAGTTTCTTAAATAGTTTATAGTTATAGTGGTTTTAATTAAGTGTATGTAAATTAATATTTCTCTTTTGAATAGACGATTTAAACAGCATTTTTGTTATTATTTTAAAAAGAACGTTACAATACCATTAAGACTCTATTTTAATAATTCGCGGTTTTTTCATCCCCGGCATCTCGCAAACTATTCATCTTAGACAAAAAATAAATAAGACTTTTTTTGTAGTAAATTTCATGTAGTTTAATTTTGTACCTGGACACATTTCGCTAAAAGTCGCGGTTTTTGAGTTATTCAAGAAAAACGTGAAAAATGACCTTTAAACACTCCCCTATCCCCCCGCCACACCCGCCGGTCAGGATTTTTAGTATGTTGTTCATGGCCCCTCCCACTGTACAAGAATTTGCGACTACACGAATTATTTCCGCTATTTTTCATTCGTCGACTGGACTAAATAAAAGCTTTTTAATATTTAATTTTAAAATGGGGTTATTTCGAAATTATAAGCTGGTCCGATTTACTGGTAAGTTTTTTCGACTCTATAGGCAATGTACCGTGATATCAAAAATTATCTTGGTCAAGGGTGGTTATGGAATATAAAACGGTTGTCTTAGTTTGACTTAATAATAATGATAATTGACTAATAAAGATGCAAAAACTCAAACTAAGACAACCGTTTTGTATTCCATAACCACCCTTGACCAAGATAATTTTTGATATCACGGTAGAAAGTTACCATATCAGCTGTTTCCGTCGGCATTTTGATAAAACTAAAATGCTCTTGAGAAGATGTGTGTGCATGGCCCACTAGACTTGTAAATGGCAAGGTGAATCTTTCGTTTTAGATTTTTATAAAATCGAAAAGCAAACTTACGTAGCACATTTTTGGTTGATTTAAATTGAATTGTCAAAAAGTTGCATCAGTTTATATTTTTGCAACCTTTTTTGAATTAGATTGCAATTTGGTATATATCTTTGAGTTGCAAATGGCAACTCTTTCTTGCTTTAAATGTTCCTACCATATTTTATGCCAATATTAAATTTTTGACCTAAGATTTGTTTTGTTTGATCAAGCCCTCTGAGATCTGCATTGTCCAATACCTTTCGTCTTTCTTTGGGGAGGGGGATGTTTATTTTTAGTCAAGATAGTTTTTCAAAGAGTAGGTAGATTAGTAGGATATTATAGAATAGGTACATAGACTAAATTACAAATATAAACATTGGAAGAAGTGGTGCTCTAAAAACTTACTTCTTCTAAATGAGAGCCTATTATTTTACAATTCAAATATCTTCTGTAAACTATGTTATTATTAGTATTATTATTTTATTGAGACTTGTCAAAGATTGATCCGCCTTCTATCGGAATTTTATTAAAATGTTGGATGGCTTGAAGGTTATGTTACAACTAAAGCATGCGTCTCACTGGTTGCATGCATGATCAACTACCGCATATTGACGTTATTTGGTATAACTTTGTTGCTGTACACTGCCGTCTATATTTACTGACGCATCTCAATACCTACACATTACCGTAAGTAAAGTTATTATTTCTGTTTATCATTGTGTTTATTAGTTTAAACAGTACTCATATCCTGAAAACCCACGAAAGAATAATTACATTTAAATGGTCGGTTTCACAAAGCTTGATTAAGTTCTGATTAACTTAATTGTCATTAATTTCGAAATTGAAAAATTTCTGAGATTTAACAGACCTTGAATTTTATACAATTATATTTTTAGATTTCAAATTTAATCACAAAAAGTTAATCAGAGTTTAATCAAGCTTTGTGAAACCGGTCATTAGTCTCCTTTTTTAAACAAAAATCATTTGCATTAGTACAACTTACGTTTAATATAAGCGTGGTGTGTTCGAGCGCCAACATGAGAGCGTAACCTAGTTAGCTAGAGCGGGGTGATAATAGCCCAAAGTCACTGCAGCACCAGGTTCGATTCCAACTAGCAGATTTCTTAAAATTTGTTTGTTTACAAAACAATTTAAGATGCAATCTTTCTCTTCGAAAATGTTTTTCTGCAAAATTTTAATAAATTGCCTAGTTTTGCTTTTTGTTTACTTTTTGTATGTGACTGGTAGTTTTGCTAAATGTTTTGTTTTACTGTTTATTACAATTTTCCGAATCTTCTGATGCATTTAACTGACCTTAATCTGAAAAGATAAATGTTCTAGTTATGTAGTAATTGAATCAGGGGTGCCACGCATGCCATTTTCCTGGAAGAAGAGATTACAAATTTATTAATTTTCGTTAATTAAGTACCTATTTAGTTTGTCAATCCAAAAAAGATTTTTACTATTTTTTACTTAACCTGTTTTTAGTCATGTGTAATACTGTGGATCAGAATTACGATTTGAAATGCAATTTATATAAATTATTTATGTACAAAATGAAAAATCAAAAAGAAAAATTGTCATTTTAAATTTTGTTTTGTAAAAATATATAAAAAGAGGAAGTTGTCTGAAAGCTGGTATCGAACCTGGAACGACAGCGACTTGGGGTTATTATCACTCTGCTCCGGCTAACTGAACTATGTAACCATGTCGGGTCTTGAGCGCACTGCATTTATTTTAAGTTAGTTTTTTAAAAAAGCGGACCGAATGTACTTTGTTTTTCATTTTCGGGATATGAGAATTGTTGAAGCTAATAAACAGAAATAATAGTTTTATTTACTTGGGGAGATCTTACAAACGGTTGTTTAAAAGCATAGGCTTTTTACGTTGTATTGTTATTTATATAGAAATGTAATTAATAATTCTTTTGGAAATACTTCATGTTTAGTACTGTTGCTAAAACTCTAAACTTGCCAGCCCTCATTACAGGGCCGGATTATCCGTAGTGGGGGCCCTGGGCGGAAGACTAATGTGGAGGCTCTTCATAAAAAATATTTTGCCACAAAATTGTAAATGTGTTAATTACCATAAAAAAAGTTAAGACATAGAGAAAAAAGTTTAATTATATTGACGTTTAAGAACATTATTTATTAACAGTAATCAATATTAAGGTGCAATACATACATTTTGATAGAATGATAAAAACCTTAATTAAAAAAATCTTTTATGTGGAGGCCTTTGTATGTGGAGGCCCTGGGCGAACGCCCCTTCCGCCCATCCGTTAATCCGGCCCTGCCTCATTAAAATTTTGAAAAGTCGCGGCCTATGGTACCCACGCCCTTAGTCATTAAAGTCGGCGGAGAAATGAAAAATATATAGGCATTCAGAAAAAAAAGTGCAATTTATAAATCTGACCTTGTTAATAATAATAAGCAAAGCAACTGAGATAAACACAGTAAGAAATATTTCAAAATTTAAATTCTCGCTGCACTGATTATTATAACTTGTGTCACTGTATACAGTATACTGAAGTAAAAAATGCCACTCCCAAGAAACATAGATAGACACTTTGTAGATAATATTCCAAAGTACATCCATAAATAGTTAAGTATATTAGAAATTTTATGTCTAAAATTGCATGTAGTACCACTTATGTGATAATTTACTTATCTCATAATATTTACAGTTTTAACTTATCTCGTTAAACAATTAAAAAACAATTTTAAAAACAACAAACTTAATAATTAAAAATATTACACTTAAAATGTAAATTTCAGAACAAACAAGATGGGTTACAAATTGTTTTAAGTAGGTACTGTAATATGCAGTGGCGTGCGGTCCATGGAAGCAATGGAAGCAACGCTTCCCTTGAGAATTTATTAAACATAAAAACCAATGCTAACAAAAATATTGTTATAAAATTATAGTTATCGTTTATTTAAATTTGTAATATTTAATATCAATTAATATTAATATCAATTCCGTACAACAAAAAGTATAATTTTTTAGAGTACTATTTATATTAAATTAGGCTCATTAAACTTGCACGGAAAGGTAATACCGGATTCAAATGTGTTACATACACTGCATATAAGCACTGCTTACAACTGCTCTTCTCTTAGCCTTGGCGTGATTCAGCGGGCGTGGTCATTATAGTAGACGATACTCTTAGCATTGTTTGGCCGTTATTGTTAGTGTGCTTCATGCCAAAATGTGTATTTATTATAATTTGGTTCTTTGTTCGATTTAGTATTTGTTAAATTTAATGTTACTTAAGTAATGTAAATCTGCGAATGAGACTGTATTTTGTAGCATTTTATTATTTCAATTTATATAAGTTGGACTTTTTTAAAGACAAATAATTCTATTTAGTTTGCCTGTATCCAAATTTAAAATTGCATTATCTTCACGACTGCAAATTCAGCTGCTTCGGTGGAAGGTTCGAGTACCTACGATACATCCGAATCGGGTCGATTTTTTTTGTTCAGTTTGTAAATTATTAATAAAGAATTTTCCGCATACAGTTTTGGGGAGAAATTACAAATTATTAAGAAAGGCAGATCAAAACCAGAACTTTCAAATTTAACAACAAAGATTAAAACCTGCACTAGTATTTTGCTAAGAAAGACCGGAAAATCGAGTTGCAGTATAAATACATAGTAGTAGCTTTTTTAAAAGAAACAATAATAGTTAACAAATTCCCCAAGTATACAGTGTAAAAGTTCTTCTTTGAAAAAACTTTTAAGCTTAATAATTGTAACACTGTTTTTTATTGTACCTAGCAGGGGCGGATCCAGAAAAGTATTTTGAGGGTAAAATTTTTGGAAAAATAATTGTTTTAATAAATAATAATTAAACAAACACTATTTGTTTCTATTCTACGTATACTTATTTTTAAATTGGGGAGGGGGAAATTATTCCCTCCCCGTTAATCCGCGCCTGTACCTAGGTGTATTATAATTAAAATCGTGGTTGCTTCCCTAGCCTAAATTCTCACCGCACGCCACTGGTAATATGTAACATACGTAAGCATAATCTATATGCCACAGGCTTGCTACATATACTTTGAAAACACAGTGAGATTGAGATGTACTGATGTCCAATGTATGGGGACGATTTTGAAATAGGCACAGCAAAATAAATTTATTCACATCAAATCTGACAAAATGCAGACATATCTAGTTCTCACAATTCTCTATAAATAGATATAAATGACAATAATAAACTTGTTATAAAATATTATCGAAGATATTAAAATATTACATGTATTTGTACACTTTAGTTTTAGCAATGCATCTTTCTAAAGTAGGTATTTATTAATTAGTTAGATATATTTAAATTAAAGTACTATATTTTTGAGATATTAAATATATTTATTTATTTCAATTTAATAGTACTATAATTATTTTATAAGAAGTAAAAGTGAAACTTTCTGTATACCGAGCATAGAAGTGTCACGTGGGGTTTTCGTAACTGGAGGATGTAGTCAGAGGCAGAGGGAAAATAAACACAAGTCGTAAAAAACAACTATATACTAATAACAATAAAAGAGTACAAAGGTTCACATACATAAAGAGCAAACATCGTGAGGACGTACATGTCCTCCTAAACTAATACAATCAAGAGGGTGGTCGGAACCAACCCTGTTCTAGCACTAGGTCCATAAACTAAGCGTAGGAGTTAAACTCCTAGTGATCTACAACTAATCGTGGGAGCCTGGACACAACCCCCATAACCAAAGCAGAGAGTGGGCGTTTAGCGCAACCCACTCATACTAGGCACTAAGCATTAGATAATTTAAAAAGTACTCACCAGCTTGCTTGTAGATGTAGTGTTCGAGCCATCTTCACTGACTGATTTGAATAGCTCAAGCGAGCTGGTTATATACTGCTGAACGCGGAAGAAATTAGCATCGTAGTGGGAATCAGTGGGTTGAAGTTCCTAGTATGAAACTAAGGAAGTTCATGCTTCCTGGTTGCAGGCTGGTGGGTAGTTTGCATTCGAGCTGCTGGTGCCTGGCACGAATCTGCAGGCTGTGCGGAAGTGTGGTAAATTCTTCTTAAGGAATGTACACCTGTTTGTAAACCGTGTTGGTTGCCCCGCATATACGGAGTAAGTAGACGGATATGTTGCATGCCAACTAATGCAGTTGTGGGCGAAGCAAGATCGCTTCCACGAAGAATGCACAGCTGTCCGCGCAGATGGCTCCAAGTCGTGGCGTTGCTGCAGACGGAAACGTAACCTTGGCGTAACATATGCACTAACGGAATAATATATATTATATCATGAATTATTTAATGCGAAGTAATTTCCGTTTGTGACAGAAGTTTGTTCAACAAACTTAACCAAGAAAAGGCTTACAGGCCGACAAAAGTTTAGCCAATTATTTATTTTATACAACAAAGTTTACGAAATAGCTTCATCTTCAGGTGCATATTCAACTATCGATTGAGGAGACACACAAATATATATCTATGAAGCCTGGATCCTATTAAAGAGGGTATACATACAGCGACAGAAGGCGAACGAAGAGTGGCAAACGAATTCGTTCGCTTAATGTATACGTAAAAATGAACGCCACCGAAAGCATTTGTTCGCCTTCGCCAAGGTTCGCTCACTGGTCGGTACATCAAAAGAAGTTCGTTAGGAGTCTGTTGGCAATGTAAACGCATTTCGACGTTCGCTTTGATATCACATGGTTTTAGGAGCGTTTTTCTTTAATTTTAATAAGAAATAAGAATAATGTTAAGTACGGCTATGGAGTGGATGAGCTCCTTCTCTGATTATTATGTATGATGCACTAGCGATTATAATTAAATCTTCATCGGACTTTCTGGAAAAACAATCTACTTCACTCATTATTATAGCAAATAATAAATAAGCCATACCACCAATATATTATTGCTACCGACTGATAATAATAATAATTTAAAATAACAACTAGGAACACCAGCGAAAACCAACGAACACACGCGAAACTATTTGTTTCGCTACATGTGGACGGCAAAGCGAAGTTAAGAACCGAATGCCGAAAAAACGTTCACTAACTTTCGTTCGTCTTCGTTCGCTGTATGTGTACCCACCTTTACTCGTGTATTTGACAAACAGTCGTCATTCGTACACAGAAAAAAATGCTGTAGCGTACTTTTGCACAACGTTGGTTAGTTGTGATTGTACGGTTTTTTTGTACAATTGGGTTCAACTATTTTAAAGCGTTGCGTATTCTTACTTAATAAGATCATTTGAAGACGTTGTGAGATTCACTTTAACAAATTGTGCAAAGCAAATTGAAGTAACTAAAGGAATTAATAGTTCACAATATTGTGCTGCGTTTTTCCACAATCTTGTTGTATCTTTTGATACAAGTTGTTTAACTGTAGTCATGCACAGTATTGTGCAGCTTTTTAAATTGTATATGCAGAAAAAATACAAATAAAATTGGAAACTGTAATAGTTAATTTACGTTATAAGTCCTGGAAATGGAATTTTACAGTCGAGTAAGATGTTACGGATAAGGCGACGAAGGAGCCGAGTCCGGAACATCAAAACGAGACTGTAAGACCATTTCCAGGACGTATGACGTAATGCGTTTTATTTCATAGTGCAATTATTGGAATATTGGTTTAATTAAAAAAAATTATATAAAATAAATTTCCGAATGCAAAATATGGACATCTATGAAGAGCGAGTTTCCATGGTAACTGATTACGTACTAAAACATTGTCCAGTTGATTGATTGTATTTGCGCCCGGTAATAGTTATTTACGTGCCAAGCTTTGTAAATTAATCTTTACGGGCGAGCTGGGAAGTTTGTGGGGCGAGCGACGAAAGAGCGAGCCTCCATAATCCAGCGAGCCCAGTAACGATAAATTGCAAAGCGTGTCGCGTACAAACTTTTATTTTCACTTCACCAGCATTTTTTATGAATTGTATATTTTTTATAAAAACACATTTTGGAATCAAAGGCGGTAGCACAATTTATATCTAGGCGTTGCCATGGTGTTGTGGTTAAGCAACACATTAGTAGCCATAGCTTTTTGTTGGTGAGCATTGTAAAATTTTACAAGTCTCTTTTAGGAGCCCGTAAAGTTTTACAGGGCTGTAGCTGTAATTACTCATTTACTCAGTTACATAAAGGCCTGTAAAGTGGCATTTACATAGAAGGGGGAAATAAAATTTTTTACAGTCACAAGTGACTGTAAAACTTTTTACAGGTATAGTAGACCGTAAAATCGCATGTTCTGGACTAAAAAGTTTGACGTAAAACTGACAAATGTGACACAGTATGAAATAAAACAATTTAAGCGAAACTTGTCAAGGTTATTTTTAATGTGGGATTGACCAATTGCATTTATTCCCTC
This sequence comes from Agrypnus murinus, assembly GCA_929113105.1. Classification (NCBI taxonomy): domain Eukaryota; kingdom Metazoa; phylum Arthropoda; class Insecta; order Coleoptera; family Elateridae; genus Agrypnus; species Agrypnus murinus. The sequence continues at coordinate 99,832,122 of OV816029.1, forward strand.
TCAGATCAGACTCCAGACATAAACAAACTGGAATAAACGCTGTGCTAAGTGGAAATGGAACATATTTCGTTTAGTAAGTTCATGATAGTGATACTTGCAGACTACGGATGTAACGTAGGTGAATGAAAATTTAATTAATTATTTTTAATTTTTTACCCTATATTTTAAATCATTATTATTCTGATTGGGGACGCATTCAATTTATCCATTTATTTTAGTGCAAGTGCTATGTAATAAATAATTTGTTGTATTTTTGTTACAAGTTATTTGATTAGTATTGATTGTTAATCTTATTATAAAGTGGTTATTCGTTTTGTTAGCCTTGATTATTAATTAGTTCATTATGGAACGGAAGATCCATATAGATAGGTTAAGTAAATCAGAACTATCTTATGAGTTAGCTATTAGAGGTCTTCCTGACTCTAATGTTGATAGTATGCGAAAGTCTCTTCGACAGTTAATGAAAATGGAACAAGATCAGTCCGTACTTGAGTTACCAGCTCATCCGTTTACTTTTGAAGAAGATTCAGATGCTATTTCTACAGCTCTTATTGAACTTAATACGGCTTTGGAGTCATTTGATGATAGTGTGGATTCTAATCCGTATAAAAAATTGCAAAGTAGGTTAAGTCACCTATTAGGTAGGGCTGCGGCGATGAAAGCCAAAGATGAGGCTTCTGCATCAAAGCGGGCCGAGTTCATTCAATCCATTCTTGAATTAATGAGCGATATTCATGATAAAGCTTCAGTACCACAGGTAACTGATGAAGTAGCTATTCAGTTAGGTTTAGGTTTAAGCGTTGGGGAAGCTATTGTTAATTCTCCTGTGGGCAAACCAGCAGCTTCTTCTACACTTGCTGCTCCTGATCCTCAATGTGGTCAGCCGAAGTCTGTACCGGTCTTTAAATGGGGACTTGATAAATTTGCAGGACATGAATCTAAGATTTCTTTAAATGCTTTTTTGCAACAAGTGGATGAGTTGTCTATTGCTCGGAATGTATCAAAGACTCAGTTATTTGCATCTGCTTTGGATCTTTTTAAAGACCAAGCACTTTTGTTTTATAGGTCTAGAAGAAATGAAGTATCTGATTGGGACTCTTTGGTTAAACTTTTGAAAGAGGAATATCTCCCTTTAGATTATGATGATAAGCTTGTAGAAGAAATTCGTAGGAGGACTCAAGGTCCTAATGAACCGCTAGGGACTTATTTAGGAGCTATGGATAATTTATTTTCCCGATTATCAACAAAATTTTCTGAAGGGATTAAATTAAGATTACTGTTAAAGAACTTAGCTCCATTTTACCAATTTCATTTGTCGTTTAAAGAAATTAATTCTATCTCTGATTTACTACAATTTGGTAGGCAGCTTGAAGCTTCAAGGTTGAGGGCTGACAGTTATGTTCCTCCAACTAGAAGGAAAACCGACTTAGAGCCAGATTTAGCTTTTGTTGAGACTGCTAGTAATTCCAGTAGTGCTGCTTCAGATGTTTCATCACGGTTGTGTTTTAATTGTAGGAAAACAGGACACATGCGTTCTGCATGTTCTTCTCCCTTGATTAAACGTTGTTTTGGTTGTGGTGAGATGGGGGTCACTAAGACTTCTTGTAAGAAATGTTCTCCTAGGGATAATAATTCGGGAAACGGTTTTAACTCTGCATTAATGGATGGTGTTAGTACCGAGTCTTCTTTTCAAGCAACCACTGTATTATTAAATTTTATCCTTGCTCATGCCGAAGGAGATGAACGCCCGTATTTGTCTATAAAAGTTTTGGGTCATGATTTGTTAGGTCTTTTAGATTCCGGTGCTTCTCGGACTATAGTTGGTAAACCAGGTTGGTCGTTTTTATGTAGTTTAGGTTTTGGTGCGGGTTTATCTAAGTTTGGGGCGACTGATTGTGGTGTAGCAAATGGTCAAACTGTGAAGAGCATTGGTCAAGTTGATGTACCGATCCAACTTCAGGATCGAATGCATATTATTTCTATTTTGGTAGTTCCGGATCTTCCACAGATTTTGATTTTGGGTATTGACTTTTGGAACCTTATGGGTATTGTTCCCAATTTGAGACAAGGTAGTTGGCGATTTGTAAAAGATTCTGACAATTCGTCTGTTGAACTGGAATCTATTGAGGTTATGCCTCTTAGTAATTCTACACTTACTTTTGAACAGAAATTGGAGTTAGAGAAAATTTTGAATGAGTCTAAAGCACTTCCAAGTGAGATGTTAGGTTGTACGTCTAGGGTTGAGCATGTTATTCGTACAAATTCTGAACCGATTAAGCAGAGATATTATCCGGTTAGTCCGTTTATGCAACGTCTTATCGATGAAGAACTTGATCGTATGTTGAGCTTAGGTGTCATTGAACCGTCTTCTAGTGGCTGGTCCAACCCAGTCCTAATGGTCAAAAAGAAAGATGGGACCTACAGATTTTGCATAGATTTTTGTCGTCTTAATCGTGTGACTGAGAAGGATGCTTATCCTATTCCCTATGTTAGTGCTACTTTGGATAAACTTCGAAATGCCAAATTTTTGTCATCGTTGGATGTTAAGTCTGCCTATTGGCAAATTCCTTTGTCTGAGGATTCCCGTAAATACACGGCTTTTACAATCCCCAATCGTGGCCTTTTCCAGTTTACTCGTATGCCTTTTGGGTTACATAATGCCCCTGCGACTTGGCAAAGGTTTATTGATAATGTTCTTGGTCCATCTTTGGAACCATATGTTTTGGTGTATCTGGACGATATAGTCGTCGCTACAGATAGTTTTGAAAAACATATTGAAATATTAAGAGAAGTTTTTAATCGATTGTCTTTGGCTGGTATCACTTTAAGTTCGGATAAGTGCAAATTTTGTGTTCCTGAGCTACGATACTTAGGTTATGTAGTTAGTCAGAAGGGAATTCATGTGGATCCTGAGAAAGTTCAGGCCATTATGAATATTCAGCCTCCTCGGAATGTGACTGAAGTTAGAAGTCTGATAGGTTTGACTTAATGGTACCGTCGTTTTGTACCACAGTTTTCTGATATCATTCAGCCGTTGACAACCCTTCTTAAGAAAGGTGTCAAATTTTATTGGTCATCTGAGTGTGAATGTAGTTTGCGGACTTTGAAAGAAGCTTTGGTTAGGGCACCTATTTTACGTTGTCCAGATCTTGAGTTGCCATGTTCAAACTGATAGTAGTGGTTTTGGTTTAGGTGCTGTCTTGACGCAACAGATTGATGGTGAAGAAAGTGTAATATGTTACCTTAGTCGTTCTCTCACTCGTCAAGAGCGAAATTATTCTACGACTGAGAGGGAATGCTTAGGAGTTTTATGGGTCGTAGAAAAACTTAGACCATATTTAGAAGGCCGTCGTTTCACGGTGATCACCGATCACTATTCTTTGGTGTGGTTACATAATTTAAAAAACCCGACAGGTCGTTTGGCTAGGTGGTCTTTGAGACTCCAAGAATATGACTTTGAGGTGGTCCATCGTAAAGGTAAAGACCATTTGGTACCTGATGCGTTATCACGTTCCGTACCGATTCTTGACAGTATTGAGTCAGGTAATGAGCCTGTTATAGTTTCTACCGATAAGTGGTATAATAGTATGGTTGATAGGGTTCGGGCTAAACCTGCTAAGTTTTCTCAATGGCGTATTACTAATGAAGGTTTATATAAATCTATGAAAACCGAAAATGATTCTGATACCGTTTGGAAACTTGTTGTACGTAAAGAAAATAGACTTGCTATTCTTCGTCAGGCACATGATCATCCTACTTCCGGTCATGGTGGAGTATATAAAACATATCATAGATTAACTCCCAAATATTATTGGCCAAAAATGCAAGCCGATGTAGCTCGATATATTAAAACTTGTCAAATTTGTCAAAAATGTAAACCAGATTTAAGACCTCCTGCTGGACTGTTAGTTCCGCAAATTGTTGATCGCCCTTGGCAGATGGTCAGTATAGATTTGATTGGTCCTCTCCCGAGGAGTACAAAAGGTTATTCATATGTTTTAGTCATAGTGGACTATTTTAGTAAATTTTGTTTGCTATTTCCTCTTCGGAATAGTTCAGCGAAGATGGTTTGTTCGAGAATTGAAGATGAAATCTTCTTAGTTTTTGGAGTACCTAGATTGGTGTTGGTAGACAATGGAGCCCAGTTTACTGGTCGTGAGTTTCGCACTCTTTGTAGTAACTATTCTGTAAAAATTCGTTTTAATGCGCATTATCACCCGCAATCAAATCCCACAGAAAGAGCGAACAGAAATGTAAAAGCTATGATCCGTTCCTATGTCAAAGAGAATCAGCGTTCTTGGGCAGATGAATTAACAAAGATTGGGTGTGCCCTTAGAACTGGTCGCCATGAGACTACTGGTTACACTCCCTATTTCTTAACTTTTGGTAGAGAACATATTTTAAAAGGCACTGATCATAAAATATCTGATAAAGTTCAAGATCTGCAAGTTGATCGTTCGTCTGCTACTGTTATTCCTGATAAATTGCAGGGAGTTTTTGAGGTAGTGCGTAATAAAATAAAAACTTCTTTTAATCGCAATAAACGCTACTATGATCTACGTACCATTTGTTATTGGTGACAAAGTTTTAAGGAAAAATTTTGCTCTTTCTGATGCGAGTAAATATTTTTCACATAAACTTGCTCCTCGTTATATTGGTCCTTTTACCATTCACAAAAAGGTGTCTCCTTGGACTTATATTTTAGCTGATGAACTTGGTAGGGAAGTCGGTAAATTTCATGCCAAAGATTTGAAAGAGTATGTTCCGAATCATGTCGGAGATTAGGGTCATTTGGTTGTTTCTTTTGGGGGAACCATTTGGTGGTTTGGGTTCCACAGAGTTCAGCGATGGTTGGGGCTGTCCTCATTTGGAGCGTTTGGTGATACGCTCAGTTCGACCTAATATCTGTCGACTTGTTAGGGCTTATTAGTTTTTATTTAGATCTTTGTTTTGCAGGTATCTATTTTTGGCGTTTATACCAAGGGTTTTGATATAGCAATTTCGACTTTTGTTTTGGCTTAGCCAAACTATTTTTTTTGTATACCGGATTTGACAATTTCTCTTCTCCTTTTTACCTTCTCCTTCTTTCTTATACCGATTTTGACTCCATATTTGCAATAGCAAGGCTTGGGCTGGATCCCCAAGACCGTGGTTCTTTTGGGTTTCTTTGGGCTGAACTCCCTTTTTAACCCCCGGTCTCTTCTTCGCTTGTTCTCTGTCTCAAACGGTACGTGTGTGGTGTCCGGGTGGTTAGTGTTGCTGAGTGGTGCTTCCGAACCTCGGATGCGGGGGTTTGGCGCTGTTCAGTCTCCACGACGTTGGAACTGGCAGTGCCCCGCATCGTGTGTGAAGTTGTGCTCCTCGGTGGCTCTGCCATCTGCCCACTTCACATGTGTCCGGGCGAGCCCTTCTTTTTCACTCTGTTTTCTTTTTCTTCTTTTTTCCTCTACACTACCCTCTCTTGGGTGCGAGCAGAGAGTATGTCGGCGGCTCTCTGTTCAGTTCTTTTTGCTGGCCATGTTCAGTGGTTCGTGCTGGTAGGTTTTGTTGTGTCGTTGCCAAGCCTCGGGCACTGGGAGTTGCTCAGTGGTCCCTTCCCGACGTGGAATACCACTATGCCCAGTACCGTGTGTGAAGCGCGTCTTTGCAGTGAACCCTGCTTGCCCGATCATTGTTCATGCTTCGGGGTGGAACCTTTTGTTCCTCTGTTCTTTCCTTATCTCCACCTCCAATTTGTGTTTGTCTTTTGTTGTTTTTTTTTTGATTTTTTTGGATCACCTTTCGGGTGTTAATTTTTGGTGCCATGTTTTTTTTTGTCATGGTATTTTTCATCCTGGTGGGTTGTTCTTTCAATTTATTTTGAGCAAGTTAGATTTTAGCAAGGCTAGGTTATGCTAAGCCGCGAAAGGGTTTTCGCGACTGGGAGTTGAGGGGGGAATTATAACGTCGAAATTCACAACCCATTATTTGTTTGATGGTCACTGTCTAAAACCAAGCTTCTCCGTCGTTTGGTTGTCACTGGTTTTCCCTTTCTTTCGGTTTATCGTGAAGTCGCTCCTGCGCGTTTGAGCTTCCTTCTCAATAGTAGAGTGAAGTAACAAAATGGCTGGTTTTTGGTACTAGAAGTTGGATGTACGAGATATTAAGAAATTGGTTTTAAATATTAATTCGCTTTAGCGGAATAAATCTCACATTCAACGGAATGATCGCTTGGTTATTTGTGTGCGATCGGTCGTCAAATTGGACGGATTAAGTTCTGGTGCTAACCATTTTAGGTAAATTCTTTTCGTTAAAACCTCGTTGCGCTAAAAATCTTACAAATGTCTTTTTTATTTTAGGTAATATTTCCGTAGTAGTCACCTTCAGGGAATTGTTTTGTAAAAGACCTTTCAGTTTATAGAAAGGTAAAAATCTTCAAATAATTAAACTTAATACAATATACAGGGTGATTTCTTTGTAGGTCTTTCTTTTGGGTTTTGGGTTTTGTTGTTCGTTGTCGTATTTGTGTTCCCGCTCTCTGATAGTGGGTTTCATTTAGGAGGTCCGTACCTACATCTATACAGGTATCGGGACGGAATTAAACAACAAACATCGAAAGGTGAAGTGATAACCCCTAAGCAGGGTTTTAAACATACAGCCGTGGATCTTCGAATGGTGGGACGTTTGTGAAAATTTGTATGTATTATATGTCTGTGTTTTATTTATATATATATATATATATATATATATATATATATATATATATATATATATATAATATATATGTATTGATTCAATGTATTTACAATTATTCATGCATGTTAATATTAAGAAACGAGATCTCGAGTAGTGGGATTGTTGTAAGGTAGTTTTAAGTACAACCAACTGTGATACAGATCACCATTCACCTTTTTTTTCCTCTCTATTAAACATTAAAATTGCATTTCAATTTAACTTTTAAAATCTGCCAATAGTTCAAATAAAGCCCTACTTAGAAAGTTTACATTTCACTACGTGTGTTTTATTTATTTATTATTCATTTGTTTGTGTGATTTTAATATTGCTTTTCAGTTCGTCATTTGTAAGTATATATGTACGGTACGACCAAAATTGTGGAAGTTGCCCATATTTTAGTAGAAGATCTATTTCTTCGTTTGTCTGATAAGCTTGAAGCTTTAGTAATAAGCATTGTTTTTAAACGAAGTGGCGCTTGTTTTTTTATCTTTTATATTTTGTATTACCCCGCCCCTCTCCGACTTATTGGGGGCTAGCTGGCAAAAACTAAAGCAGTGTTATTTGGATCAAGCTGATACTTCCAGCACAGCTACATTTTGGTTGGTTAAGTATTTCTTTATATAAAAATAGCCTTTGTGTTTCTGTAGGTTATAACATTACAATTTGTTTTGCACAAACCAATGCAATTACATTGCACAAATTGTTCCTGTCACCGTTTTAGACGCAATATGCTTTAATTTTCTCGACAATTGTGCACTAAATATACAAACATTTCTCCCTGTGTAGATATTTGCCAAGTACTGACAACGGACTGTGGGACCAAATACCCCAAAAGTTGGTCAAAATTATTTTTCTAATATTTATCTCAAAATAAGGTTGATTTTAAAATGAAAACACAAAAAGGTACATTGTTAAGTACTAATATGCATTTATTTAATTTACAAATTATTGATCACTTTGATAGTACATATTTACTCGATCGATATTCACATAAACCATATTTTTGTATTTTCTTTAAGAATATAGATATTAATATGTTAAATCATCGAAGAACAAGAAATAAATTCAAAGTTGGCACTTAATACCCCAAATATTGTATTCAAAAAGTGTGGCACGCAAGATTCTGCAGTTATTAGGTATTGAGAAGAGGCAAAGTACGGCAGCTAAATTTTATATATGCTAGTAGGGGGGATAGGGGGATTCTGGCGCCTCACTTCCTCACTTCTGAAATAACCTTGAACTGGTATGCTATCTCTCTCTAACCCATTAGTTTTATATGCGACTATCTCCCTCACACAGCAGTATTGCCAACTATTCATAGGCGTGCAAGACAAATTTTCATAGGGGGCTATCATTTTAACCATTTTTCTACCCACAGTGGCGTACAGGATCGGATAAAAAGGGGTCAAGAAGTAGCCATTACGGGAATCTGTATTACCGACAAGAAATAACCATTACGGGAATCTGTATTACCGACAACCAACATATCGTCAATAGAGGGCGTTATGAAGGAATCTGTATTCATAGGCGTGCAAGACAAATTTTAAGAAGGGACTATCATTTTAACCAATTTTCTACCCACAGTAGCGTACAGGATCGGATAAAAAGGGGTCAAGAAATAGCCATTACGGGAATCTGTATTACCGACAACCAGCGTATCGTCAATAGAGGGCGTCATGAAGAAATCTGTATTATCAATTACGTATATTGATAAATCTCACCGACTTCTCAAAATAATTACCGTTAGTAATAAGTTAATTACATATAATAATAGTAATTTAAGATAACTGATCCAGCATTAAAAAATTTTAAATTCAGCTTTAAACACAAACCGCGGACCTGCGCGATATAAACGAATTTATCCCAACTACTACTCGGCGCTCATCTTGAAACCCCTACCCCTAGCGTTTAATGTCTTGCGTACCTTTGTTATCTCTCTCTCTCTTTCTCGCTACTAATACTTGCAAGTTCTGCTGCTACCTTTCTCTCTCTCACGCACACACTGTACTCTTTCTACCTTTTCTAGAAGAAGAAATAATAATGCCAGGAATTAAATTATGTTTCCACTTTTCGTGTACCCTCTCTCGCGGATAACGATCTACCTTTTTATATAGTCGCCCTTCTCCCTTAAACTTGCTAGTAAATGAACATAGGTAGAGGGCTTATATACAGACTTATACAATACAAGTTATACATGTAAACTTAACTAGTTTCTAAATTATCATCGTTAGAAATCCTATAATTTCCCCAAGCTAAGGTATTTATGCGTAAAGCTGCTTTGATGTAATACACATAAGATGATCACGTGATTTAAAGCTAATTACGTAATGATGCTGATTTCCAAAATTCAGAGTAGCCTTCGGTTGGGACCCGCTAAAAATCATAAATATAATAATAAGTACAGACGTTAAAGATATGTTTAGATACGCCGGAATACCTTCAATTGTAACAAGCGACAACCAGGCAATTCACCACATCGGATGTACCCTTCGTTAAATGTTGCGATTCCAGACGGCTGGCGGAAGGATGCAGGTATAGCTGAAAATAACATAAAATAAAAAGAAAAAACATAACTCTGAAAATACCTTAACTCATGACAAATATCAGCAACGAGTAGACTATATATGCAGATAAATTGCTCTGTTTGCAGCTAGGAATTATAATAGATTATCTGTAGCAAAACACATAATTTTAAATAAATTTAAATTAACTTACAAGATTTAGAAAGAACAGAAATACTGTAGTGGTACTTTCAGTTTAGGTTTAAAGCCACTGTTTCAGGACGAGCTGAATGAGTACCTACAACACGGTTTTAAAAATTTGTTATTAGGTCGGGAGTGGTAAGAAATGTTAAATTTAAAGCTTTCGATACGGGGATAGCTGAATTACAAATTTATTATAAATTTTAATTTATACAAATTTGCAATGATAAAAAGTAATCCGTATAAGCAATATTGAAAGAAGCCCAATGTAAAAAGCCCTAATTAAACAATTACATACATTACTTTTATAACACACCAAACAGATCACTATAAAAATAAATGCTCGATAGCAGGTTATAATTTTTACAACACTGAATTATTTACTGAAAATGTTCACTAGCTCTAAATAATACTAAACAAATAAGCGTTATTCAGAAAATATATAATAATAGACTTACCTCCAGGTAGGAATATTTTTATAAACACTATTAAATTAATTCAGAAAACTGCATATTTTAGACACTGATTAAAATATCGTTCAAGCCTCTATAAATTAATTTCTAATTCATATGTAACTGTAATTATTATACAAATAACCAGTAAAGCGCACGTATTCTGTATAACATTCAATGTTTAATTTCAGCTAAAAATAGTTTAAAACAGTAAACCACGCCCCGAAAAAAATAATCGCCCAATGTAAACATATATACATCGGCAGCAAAACTAATAATGAGGGCTCTGTACAATATACGATATACAAGTTCTGACAGATCAAATTCTCGCACCAATCTGTCTGTATACATCCAAACTTAAAGGTGGTTAACTCATTATAATTTACAAACAATTAAATATGATGCAGGTAAGAACGCGGGACCATATTTCAATAAATGATAAAGATCTTGCCCTTTTTAAAATCGATATATTTATTCTTAAGGTAGATATACAGCGTTTAAAGCTGTAAATAATAAATAATATGAATTCAACCTTTTAATGACATCCAGTCTATTTGTATATGTATAGATCGGATAGCCAGACAACTGACAGCATCTTAAAATGTATTACGACATAAATTAAAACAGCCCTTATGTATATGCCAACCATCAGATAGTTAAATTCAGCTTGAAATTACAAATGTACCGCTATTTTAAAAAGGAGAAGATCTTTCTGATTAGATGGTCCCTTAGTATTATGCAAATACATCGCTTCTCAGAAGCACTATAGATTACGATAGTGAATAAAACTATAACCGATAAAGCTATCGAAACAATTCTTAGCTAGATTAACATTTTTGCCTGTCGGAACAAGATATTAGGCTGTCATTACCACAGATGTTTATCACGCAGGTAGGCGGATATCATAATATTATATCAACCTTTTTACCTCAATACCACAAATGATGCATACAGATAACCTCTGGACATCGCGGGGAAAAGGGACTGAAAGCGATCTATTTTTATGAAAGTTATTTCTAAGAAAGCAATTCATTTATCCAAATCACACTTTAAGGGTCGTTAATACCCTCGTCTCTATAATACTAGATCTTAAAAATGTAATTTATGCCGGTATTGGTTATTTGCAGCTTCCTATTATTACAGAGCTTGAAAATAGCTTCTTCTTCTTAAAATGGATTACTATCCCATTTATATTTAACGTAGAAACCGCACGTAATATCCATTAAATTTTAAAATTGAATAAGAAATAATAAATTATCCATAATGCAACATAAATATCTAACAGATGCATACGAAATACGAAATTAATATTTATGGATGGATACAATAAAAAAGTATAGTACTATTTATTATACCTGAGCTCGGATACAAAGGCCCAAATACGTCGCTCCATTCTATCATTGTAACAGCTTAAGTTATTATAAAAGGTCGATTTTACAACTCTTTTCAACCGGAATTATTAGTATAGTATTATGTTTTTCTATTTCATAAAGCTCTAATGAAGCTAATATAAAACATTTCGAATTTTGATTCCTGAGTCTCTATAATATACTTTATAATCAGTTGTACATGTAGACTTAACTAGCTTCTAAATTATCATAGTTAAAAATACAAAAAAGGGTTCTAGGGGAAAGAGCGAGATAATTAAACACTTCTTAACATTAAGGAGCAATTTATCCATATCAAGCCTTGCATTCTGCAAACAACTTAACCGCCGAGTTTATAAAAGCGCACCCCAGAATTCCTTGTAAACGACCTAAATTTAAGATCAATTCGTTCAATGATTCCTGCCTTACCTGTGTGTTTTAAATGTCTACGTTCTAGATAATTATCATTTGTTTTGTATAACAATTAAATTTATCACGTGTTCATATAAAAAAGAAGGTCAGGCAGGCAGGCAGGCAGCTAATAATTACTAGCTTAGAAGGCTTATATTTTAGAGGTCGGATAATGCAACATCTATGCCTGTATATTACCTCTAAATTTTACTTAATCTACATACTTTAACATTACATGCAGCAGAGATGAGAATTAAAAGCTGATAAAGAAATAAATGTAAAATAATGCATCGGGGTGATGTCCAAAGCAACGATTCATTTATAAATGAAATAAACACATGTAAATAATAATTTAAAATGTGAAATTTTATACACTCCAAATGTTGTTTTGTAAATCAAGTGGCAAATATCAAGAAATGTGAAGCATTTAGATAGTCGTCCAAACAATTTTATATGTTAATATTCATTTAGTTTATAAAGAAACCGCCTGACTTCCCAGGTGTTCCAATCCCGGACATATGCTCTGCAGGTCAACCTCAATTAATTAACCCTGAGGTTATACATCCTTAGGCTAGAAACAGTCTTGAAACAAAAATGGCAGAGTCCGCCCTGTTGGACAAGAAATAGGATGCGGCGAATTTTAAATCACCCTGTATAAAAAATAACATCATATTTGCCTTGCTGCCCTAGATAATTATGAAACCAATAGTACTTTTAAAAAATATTCATTTAAATAAAAAAAATGTTTATAAAAAATTAAAACTCTGTTGTAAAAAGGAAAGGTATATTGACAAAGTTGTTACCTATGTTAAAAATCTTCTTATCTAATAAAATATTTAGGTAAAAATGCTTTTTAAATAAATATTCATTCAGTTCACCAAACCTCACCAAATGCGATTTCTTGATGTAGTATTGCTTTCCAATTTCGAAGAGCTGGTTGCTATCCTTAACTTAGGTAAAGAAGTAAAGTTCTAAAAAATGACTTAATCTCAATATCATAAATAAACACACAACAATTTTATTCTTCATAACAACTTTGTCGTGCATTAGGATAGCAGAAGAGGTGATGGTGATGAAAGGTTGATCCCAAACTTTTAGTCTTCAACAAAACATTGTAAATTTTGTATTAGGATAGCAGATGTTGATGGTGTATGCCTTAGACAAGGTATATCCTTATTATTGGAATATTGACAATAAACCGTATGTATGTACATTGGCGGCACACACAAAAATCATTATTAGAGTAATGTTACTGGTTACTAGATGATGTGCAGCTTCTTTTTATATTACAGTTTTATATATTTTAAGAAAATATTTAAAATGGAATTTTACTATGTTAATATTTATTTTAAGTTGTTTTTTAACAAGTTGTTAAGAAATACATAATAGAAAAGGAATAGAAATTAACGTAACAATTATAATTAAGAATATTAGTTAAAAAAATAACTGATGCAGGTGTGTTTCCACGAAATTAAATAGCAGTTAGTATCTACTCTAATTCAAGTTCTTATGAGGAATAAATTACGCAAAAACAATTTTAATAATTATTATTAATATGAAACAGAAAATGCATAAAAATTAACCTAACAACTACATATAGCATTATAGGAATATCAGTGAAGAATTAACTGATTCCGCTATGCACCGGGGTAATTCAGAGATATAGAGAATAAGTGTAAATATGCGCGTACCGACTAAAATTGATGTCCACCATTTTGACCCTGGAAGTGAGCGGTAAATTCGAATTAAATATCGCGATCAATCAAGGTAGTCTAAAGCATTAAATTGAAATTTTTTAGTTTGTCATTCACCATTTCTGATAATTTGAATATGATTTTATCTACACTAGAATTGTTTTTAAGTACAAATATCCCACAGGTATATATGTTCTTAATAAAATACTCAGCATATTTACACTACAGCCAAAGAATTATTCCCAATTTCTGTGGAGAAAATAAATATCTATTCTGGAACCACTAATTAATTTAAAAAAGAAGTGATTAGATACCCCTAAAAATATATAATAAGGAAATTTTGGAAGAATTACTGCTGAAAATTATTGCTACTGCTAAAATGTCTCGCAATTTATTCTTAATTTTCAGGAGCAGTCTCAGTAGCTAATTTTTTTTTAGGAAATAGGTACACATAAATAAAACACGTATTGTATTTACATAATTTAGAGACTAAATAAAACAGAAAAATTTGTTGTAGCTAATATTTAATTAAAGTAGGGGTGCAGACAGGAAAAACCCAAAACAGCATCATCCATACAGTTATACAACAATAATGAAAAGAGCATACAAAAAATGAACAAGTTTTGAAGTAATCTAAAAATTAAAGTGAACAAACGACATTTAACCGAAAATAAAAATAAATTGAAATCAAGTAATTACAAGAATCATTATAACTAAATAAAACATAATTAAATAACCAGTGGCAATAATAATAATAATATAATGAAGGTAAAAATACAATTCTACATTTTCACTTTAAAATTTAAATACATACTAGGGAAACCTCGTCAAGACATGACAGTCAAAAGCATTGAAGGATTTCCCTATCTACAAAATTCGATGTGTGATTACAATCCTTCGGATTTTCGTGAGTGATTATTTAAATAAATAATAATAATAATAATGCTTTATTGCCCAACAGGAACGCCCATTTACAGGACAAAAATCATACGAAACTACAAATTCAAAAACAAATACAAGCGCATGTATTCATGCACAGAACTAAATAAAAACTAAATAACTACTAAATAAACTGAGATAAACCTAATAAAGTATTTAACATTAATCAAATAATAAATATACAATTTCAATAGTTAATATCAAGTCTTTACAGTAAATTTTATTACAGATGCCTATATAATAAAAACAGTTCTGAGTATGCTACTACATTTGTGGCTTTAACTAAAACTATAATTTAAATAACTACAAGAAAAAAAATGTAATACAAAGACTCAATAACCACGTTAATGATTTCTTTCTTACTGTTATGAAATAAATCACATTGATGAGCGATTTTGTTAAATGACTTAAACATTACATTAACAGGTGATTTTACAGTGGCGGATTTAACACTTGAGGGGCCTGAAGCGCTACAAATTTTTGGGGCCCCCAAGGATCAACATAAATTAAGGTCTATAAAACAAAAAATAATAAACTATAAAAAAATAAACAATTTACCAAAATCGAAAACTTTTTATTAACATTATAATAAATTATACTTATATGGATACTGTATTGTACAAATCAATCGGTAAGTGCAGAAAGGTAACATTATGTCCATAATATCAATGTCAAATCAAATATTAATGCAAAAATATATAAAGTACTAACAAAATAATTCAAAATATCTGAACGCAACAAAAACACACGCGCAAAATATAAACAAGCAGAGAAGTGAGGTTGATTAAAATACTACTAAAGCAATGGTGGATTCACGCATGCTTATATAAATTTGGATTGGCGGGACCAGGCGAGCTTCGCATCTGTAAAGTTTAATCTGTGGTCAAATCCGGCAAATAATTATCTGCCTAGTCATTTACTAAGTGACGGGACAGACAGTAAAACGAGAATAAATCTATACGATTTTGCTTCATGCCTAGGCATGAAGAGGGTTCATTGAATGAAGGTTACTAAATGTCGTTTAGAACAGGCAGTTAGTAAATGACTTCATGTGCTGTGGGCAAATGAGGTAATAACATCCACATTTTTTTGCAGAACATTCGTTAGGCAAGGGTAAAGATTTTCCAAGTGTTCATCTAAAAAAATGTTCTACGAAGAAATGTGCATGTTATTACCTAATTTGCCGACAGCACATTAAGCCATTTACTAACTGCCTGTTCTAATTTAGTAAATTTAGTTTAATTTAGTAAATACCTAGGCATATAACAAAATCGTATAGATTTATGTTCGGTTTACTATCTGCCCCGTCACTTAGTAAATGACTAGGTAGATAGTTAGTTTTCCGAATTTGACTATCTTCCTGCGACATATGTACTGTTCTGGCAGGAAAATCTCGCACGATTTTTATCAAGTAGGCTGATTTTTCTTAAATTTTAGAGGAGTAACAAAGACTTTTCATGGCATGACACAATATCATAGGCGCGTCAAAAATAACTATTTCAATAGAAATAAAATAATATTGGCTGATTTTATTATTAATATAAAAAAGAATTTATATCAAGACACATCATTTTGATTTAGAAACTACGTATTTTATTAAATTGTACTTTATGACATATGTCATTAAAAGAAAAATAACAATTTGACATAAGTAAAACTTGCCACTGGATGTAAGACCGTTTACAAAATGAAGAAAATCGAAAAATTATCGAAAAATAATTGTTATTTATCGCGTGTCCAGTGCGGTCCTTGGCACGAGGCCCCGGCGGGGCCCCCTGACTTGCGGGGCCTGAAGCGGCCGCTTCAAGCGCTTGTGCCTAAATCCGCCACTGTGATTTTAAAAGTACATTTTCAAACTTCTGCATCAAAACACCAGAGTGAATTTTACTAATAAGGTTTTAAATAATCAACATTCAACAATTTATTGATTGTGAAATAAAATTAGTTTGGTTAGTTGCCTGCGAACTATTGGTCCTTGTATTGTAGCTGTGTGTTTTTTAGCTAAATTATATATTCGAATTCTAGCATATGCATTAACAATTGCTTTTATAAGGATAACATAATGGTTTTCGTCGTTTGGTGCTGTATCCAATATATGACTTTTTAAATCAGGAAATAATCGTTCACTAATTGGTAAGAATTGTTGACTTGCTACAAGCACAAACTGAGTAAAGAACCGAGTGTCTGCTGGCAGTTTATTGTCTGTAGTCCGCAACAGATTTCTCAGATTAAGTTCAACAACATTACAAATTTTAATAACACCTGCAGAAGGAGTTTGTAAACCACCTGAAAATAAGAAACACATATAGTAATTATTTCTAGTTTTAGGGCATTTTACCTTTGTTTTTGTGAATTAATAATTTATAATTAAATCCTTCTTCCACAATATTACTTGTGGAAGTACAGTTGTATACACAATCAAGGCAACTTATGGTTTTCTTCAGCATTTTGACCACATAGCCTGCTATATATGTTACAACATTTACAGCAACCTCATTTAGGCTAATAAAATCTGGTATAACATTATAATCGTGATCTTGTACACATAACATCTCAGGTTCGATGTTGTACTTTCTGCAGAAAGAAATATCTACTTTGTCTTTTGCTGTGCTGCGAACTGTTAATATTGTTGTTGTGTCCAACACTCTACAGTTACCTCCTCTATCAGCAATCTTAGATAATAATAATAATCTTCGAAAAGATCTAACAAACTGCAATGCAGAAGGATTGTTGTTCCAACCATTTCTACTCCTAAAATACATTTTATAAAATACATAAACAAATTGTTTGCGTGTTAAATAATAACAAACCTTATAGAACAAAACCAGATTTCTAAATGGTCCTGACTACATTTATATGTTAGGATGTAATTCAATTTCTGGGTTTTAACAAAATCATCAAAAATACCACATATTGAAAGTGCAGATATAGCAAATCCTATAAATGGTGTTGTTTTGGGGGTAGAATGCAAAGGTCTGCCTCTTACATCTGTACAACGTAATAAATAGTTCACTGCATCTATGATAAACGGCCGCCAAATATCTTCATTTTCCATTTTTAACGGAGCTTTATAATTCTTTGCCCATGGACTTCTTGAATTTGAAATGTCAAATAATATATTTATAATTCTTATAAATTTAATGGTTGCTTCAGAACCACTGAACTCAGGCAAATGCAATTTTACGTTTAACCCTTTATAGGACACTGGTACAAATATGTACCACGTGCACTTACAGGCGTCTACGCCATTATATAAACATTAAATATGATCCTTACGGATTATACACTTGCTCTGAATGGATAGTGGTAGAAAGATATACCATAAATTGAATTGCGCGCCGGCAACGGTATAAACTTGATTTAGTGGTATCCATGTGTACCACCGAACGTCTAATTATTTATGCAAGGAATGTTGTGTTTTTTTTCTGGTATTATAATATCAAAAATTGTTTTAACTGTTTAGGTTGAAGCGAAATAACTTTAGATATTGTTTGAACAATTAAAGTTGATATTAAATTAATTAATTTCACCAAATTTTAACAATTAGTAAATGTAAGGTTAGAATCACTAAATTTTAGTGGTTTCTTTGAATTTCATTTGCAAACTTAATATTACCTGTTCGGATTTAATTTTGTTACAAATGATTTCGCATTATATGATAATTTCACTCTGTTATTTGTTTTGTTGTATAATGTTTGCGGCAAGGAAAATAAAAAGCCCTAAAAAGTGGTGGTACAAGTATGTAGGTACCCCAAAACTCCTGTAGGAATATTTATTTCTGAAGTATTATGACTTTTTTTAGATGGAAAACGTTAAACTATTTGATTTGTCGAATAAGAAACATGAAGAGTATCCGCAAAATTACTTATTAGGTTTTTATTTATAAAATAGCGGAATAAATGACTGATTATTTTTTTCTGAACTGAATTATGTTTAGTTTTCCTTTACGTAAGTATTATAAAATAGTTTTAATACATTAGTAATAATGTGATATCTATACTTACATGTTGTGATATTTCTTCTAGTGATACCATTTATGTAGGAGGTATAAGTATACATAGATTTTGGTTTGTATTATTCTACTGAATAAACTGGGTTTTGATAAGATTGTTTATTTTACTTATGGTACAAATATGTACCATGAAAATATACGTGTAATTCTTTTATCTAACGATTTGTGGTATCAATATGTACCACAAAAATATCATCGCAGTGCACTGTGGTACTTATATGTACCGATCTAATTACAAAAAACTAATCAAAAAAATCTTTTTTAGTGCATGGTAAGTTATGCTTTTACCTTCTAGCAACCCGTTTTTGAACTCAAAATTGCATATTTAATAATATATGTTTCTTGCCCTATAAAGGGTTAAGAACTCAATTGCTGTTGCAATGCTCTCACTAAGGGTCTGAGCTGCTAAATGTACCTAGAACAAAATTTCACTTGAATGTTTCCGATAATTAAATACTTTGAATATCTTTATAATACACACCTTCATTTTTTGTCGATACCATTCCATATGTGATCTTAATTTATTTGCTATGTACAGGTTCTCTTTTTCTTGAAGATCATATAATTGTTTAATGTAGGACCACTTTACCATCTCACCATCAGGGTCTCGAAATACTTCTAAGCTAGCGAAATTATTTCTAGCTAGTTTTAGCATATGACATGCATCAAATATGCAATAAATTTTTTGCTTGATATTACATGGATGTATAAACCACGTTTGCATCAGAAAAGGATCTTCTAAGTGGCATCCTAGTTCCTTTATCATAGTAAAATTAGTAGACAGGCCATCGCAGGTTACAGAAGTAATAGTCACACCAACTTCATGTAGTCGTGTCAGACATTCCATAACAATACTTGCTTTTTCTCTCCCAGTCAAAGATTTTACAAGAAAATAGGCTATTGGAAGCTTCCAATGCGATTGATGTGCTACCACCATAAAAACAAAAACTTCGCTAGCAGGTTGAAGCTCATCATTTTCCAGTGGTACACCAACATCAACGTAACCCCACATTCTTTTGCCATCAAATTCGATGCCCTTTTTAATTGCCATCTCATCTAGCATTAAAGAACATACGAGCTCTCTATTCTTCTGGCAAGACTCTTCATATTTTATTTTTAATGCATTAAAAGCCACATCTATATATCCAGGACTGCAGTCGATGTTACTATACCATTTCCGTATTGTTGCTTGGTGGGGAAGTGCCAACATGAATTCTTTTCTTACCAACTCATATGCTTTACTTGAATAAAGATGTAATGTAGCTGCAAATTCTCTTAAAGGTTTAGGGTACGTTTCATGTGTAACAGTTTTATTTCGGACATTTTTTAAATGCCTACTCATTAACAGATTTGGTACATCTTGGAAACTTTTTTCTAAATGGTCAGTTGCATTTTCAGAGAGATAATTCCCATTTTTCAAATAATCCACTACAGATTTTAAATTATTAACTTCTTTTTTTAATTTTGTTATTTTTTGTTTTGCAGTATACAATTTCTTTCTGTAACCCTCTTGATGTTTTTTTATTTGAATAGTGCGAGCCTTCAGTTTTCTGGGGGAAACGCTGCAATAAAATTCTATTAGAATAAAAATAGTTGTAGGTAGTTACTTCTTATACCTGTAATTGTGCATCTTTCTGACAAATTCAATCTTTCTGCGTTCAGTTCGGCTACTGTCACTAGCAGTTCCAGATGCTTCACCACTAAACAAAGATTAAAACATTGTTTCGTCCACATAATAATTATTATTTAGATTATTAATTGTTGTGCCCAGATCACATCCATCACATCAACTACAGGTTGTACATTTAACAATAAACTTGTATTGAATAAGATGCCTTTAAGGTTTCATCTTGTAGTTGCTAAAAATAAAGTGATCTGGTTTTCCAAGTTTTGTTTTGTTGTTGATACAAAAAACTCTACAAAAAGTGTCAATATAAAATTTATATCTTACAACCAAATGTAACATAATATTACACAAATGCATAAATTGTTATTAATATTTTATTATTAAACACCATTATTAACCACTAATTGGAATGTCCTTTAATTTTAATGGAGTCTGCTAAATACACAGCTAACATTTCTGGGCTTCATTAGAATCACAACTGGCAAGGTATCCTTTTCCCTGCAACAAGAAGATAATTCAAAATATCAAGTAGAATAAGAATTATTATAACAAACTTACCTTATATCTACTTCTACTTGAGAAGCTCTCAAGTCACACGGACACGTTTGTTTGGTGCTCTCCATATATCTCCAGTGAGCTATCATTTTCCTGAATGTTCTGGACCACACTGCAAACCTACTGCAAGTTGACTGCCAGTGAGTCCTGGCAAGAATCAAGATTCTAATGCAAGGTAATATCTTAAAGGCTGTCATTATACTTACCTAATATTCAATCAACCTCCAACTTATAACAAAATTCATAATTCCCAAACTAAACTATACAGCTCCATTTATCTCTCCATTGTTGAGAAGTGGGTGTCTTTTACCCAGTCCCCCACATTTGTTTGGTCCTTCGAGAGCTCGGATTGGTAGTTTAGTTTGAATTTTTTAATTTAATCATTTTTTCATTGCAAAAATAATAATCTTTTACAACCATTTCAGTTGACATTTGTGAAGTGATTTTGACACACAATAAATAATTAATTTGACGTTTATTTATGTCATTTGTATATATGTACATCTGTGTTTATCATTTTAATCCTTGTTTATTATTTAATTTTTATAAATACGTAATACTACAATTTTCTGTGATAAGCTTTGCTTTGTCGTAGCGGCGACACCAATTGCAGTTTATTGATCATTTTCGTTACCTTCGATTTTTATATCTAAAAGTTCATAATGTCTACTAGAGCACATAGATATCGTGAAAGTCACATTAAGAAATTAGATGATCTTGCTCAAATAGCAGATAAAGCATTTTCTACACAAGATGTTAGTGATATCGCATTGTTTAAAGCTTGGTATGAAGAAATCGAAACAATTAAGAATAATTTCTCCATACATCATACTACAATCATAGGAGCAATTGCTGAAACTGATGAAACTACTTTTGATCGGGAAGATCGCATTTCGCGTGAATTTGATAAGAAGTATTATGCGATCAAATCTATTTTTTATCAAATTTCAGCTCCTGTTTCTACATCCAATCAGGATGAAATTTCTTCCAATGTTTTTCTTCCTAAAATTCAATTATCCACATTTAGTGGTGATATTACAACGTTTTCCTCTTTTATAGATGTGTTTGATTCTTTAATAGAAAGAAATACCAAACTAAGCGATATTGAAAAATTTAATTATTTATTATCTACACTTCGTGGACCAGCACTAGCTTTAGTTAAAAACTTGCCAATGACAGCTGCAAATTATAAAATTGCTTATGACACTCTAACCAAGCGTTATAAAAACACACGTTTGGTTGCTGCAGCCCATTGGTCTGCCATTGAAAATACCACTAAGGTCTCAAGTGATGATCCGAAGGAAGTAAGACCACTGTTAGATATTTTTTCTGACAATCTTGCTGCTTTAAAACAACTAAATTTTCCGATTGATGCTTGGGATTTTATTTTAGTTCAAATGTTATTAAAACGCATAAGTGTATCTCTTGCAATTCGATTTGAACTGTCACATAATTCAACACAATCCCCAGCTTACAAGCAACTGTACCATTTCTTGTCACAACATTGCACTGCGTTGGAGAATTTAAATGTGCTTCATAAAGTGAAGCAAATTAGGAAAACTGAATTCCAAAAACAAACTTCAGGACGTACTACAACGTTCTTAACTCAAAATACGAGTTCTAATAATAAATGCGTGCTTTGCCAATCTGATCATCTGATTTACAGGTGCCCAGATTTTACTGCTAAATCTCCGCACGACCGCTACCAGATAGCAAAACACCTCAAACTTTGTATCAATTGTTTGAGTAATACACATATAAGAAATTGTAAATCTTCAACGTCGTGTCGTCGCTGTGGTTTACGACATCACACGCTTCTGCATTTTGAGAAGCGTTCTTCTACACCAGTAGCTCACAATGTTACAACCTCAGATGTTTCTTCTTCTCATGACACGAACGTACCCGCATCAATTTCTAATCAAAATAATTCAATTCAATCAGGTTTTTCTTCCAACAGAACCAGAGTCTTGCTGTCAACGGCACGAGTTCAAGCCTTTGACAAGCATGGTAACATTCAACCTGTGCGATGTCTATTAGATTCAGGCATGACGTCTTTTATTACCCAAAAATGTATTCGACGTTTAGGTTTATTTCCAAATAAACGTTCATTGCATATAAATGGTTTAGGTCCAATGAGCACTTTAACCAATCAAGGTGAAGTGACTCTTTGTCCTACAACAAATCATTTCAACACTTTAAATGTTGATGTCGTTGTACTTAACAAAATATGTGACAATTTACCTATCTGTCAAATACCAAAAGTTTGGTCTCACTTGTCAAATCTGACGTTGGCAGATCCTAAGTACGATACTCCTGGTAATATCGATTTGTTACTAGGTGCTGATGTTTTTTCCAAGATTTTGCTGGATGGTAAAATCCTTGGCGCTGATGGCGCACCTGATGCCATCAACACTATTTTTGGTTATGTTTTAATGGGAAAATTTAATTCCCCCATGCCAGTTTCCTCTCCAGTTAGTTTATTTTGTTCCACTTCGTGTGTTCGGTCATTAGAGGAAAGTGTTAGGAAATTCTGGTAAACAGAATCCGTTCCGGAGGTTCATTCTATTTCTCCAGAGGATCAGGCTTGCGAGCTTCATTTTCAGACAACTCATCAAAGGGATTCTACTGGGCGTTTTGTTGAGCACTATCCCTTTCGCAATACAAATCCTATATTTCCTGGAATCCGAAGTTTAGCACTGAGTCGATTTAATTCTCTTGAGAATCGTTTGCTTAAGAATCCCGTTGTTTACAATCAATACAAGGCTTTTATGAAAGAATATGTGGATTTGGGGCATATGGAACCTGTAGAACCACCTTCCAATTCACTTAGTACATACTACATACCGCATCATTGTGTGATACGTCCAGACAGTTTGACTACAAAATTGAGAGTAGTTTTTAATGGTTCTGCGAAACTCCCTAATCAATCTTCTCTCAATGAAAACTTGTTTGTCGGTCCAAAACTTCAAAGTGATCTTTGCAACATTCTTTTAAACTTTCGATTGCACCCTTATGTTCTTACAGCTGATATTAAAATGATGTACAGACAGATCTTGATCTCACCTGCTCAAAGAGATTATCAAAGGATTTTGTGGAGATTTTCTCCATCTGAAAAAATACAAGACTACCGTCTCAATACCGTTACATATGGATTAGCCTCTTCTCCTTTTTTGGCGATCAGAACGCTTTCTCAGTTAGCTGAAGATGAAAAGCAACATTTTCCTATTGCAGCTGATGTTATTAAGAATAATACGTTTGTAGATGACGTTTGTTTTGGCGGTTTTTCTTTTGAACAAGTGATTGAGATCCAAACTCAATTAATTGCTATGTTGAACCGAGGCGGATTTGAATTAAGAAAATGGTCTAGTAATAACCCCATTCTTCTGCAACATCTCCCCCCTTCTTTCCTGGGTATTGATCTTCTTGCTTTTGATTCATCTTCTGAAATCTCGCACAAAGTTCTGGGACTACAATGGATTCCATCATCAGATAATTTTAAATTTTCTGTTCAAATATCTAACACCCAATGTACTAAACGCAATTTGCTTTCCAATGTAGCTAGAATATTTGATCCTTTAGGATTTCTCTCGCCACTCACCTTTCTTATGAAGCATTTAATTCAGAGAATTTGGATGAACAAAGTAAATTGGGACGATCCTCCATCATCTGACATTATTCGCATCTGGGACAGGTATTTATCAGAAAGTAATTATTTGTCAGACCTTACTATTCCTCATCTAATCAGACCTGAAGAATTTACTTCGTGTGAAATTCACTGCTTTGGAGATGCTAGTGAAAAGGCTTATTGCGCCGTTCTCTATTTTGTTTTCTTTTCTGAAAGCCATAATTACACTTCTTATTTGGTCTGCGCCAAATCAAAAGTCGCACCTCTCAAAAGGATCTCGCTTCCAAAACTGGAACTCTGCGCAGCAGTTCTCGCCTCACGATTAGTATCGTTTGTTCCTCAAGCCTATTCTGGACAATTAACCTTTTCTCGAATTTGTTGCTGGACAGATTCGACTGTCGCACTCTGTTGGATTCAATCACCGCCTTACCGATGGAAAACATTTGTAAGTAACAGAGTAGCTTTCATCCAAGAGAAGGTCCATCCGACCTGTTGGTTTCATGTTTCGTCTTCAGTCGTTTTCAGTCCTGCCGACTTTGGTTCACGTGGTCTTCTTCCAAAGGACTTACTGCACTGTTCTGCATGGTGGGCGGGACCTGCATTTCTGCGTTCATCAATTCAGTATTCTTCTGGTATATGTCCTTCGTCATCTGATGAAGCATTACAAGAAGAACGTAAACTTACTCTTACTACAATTCTCAGTCCAAATGATCCAAATTTTCTTGATTCTCTTCTTACAAAGCACTCATTTCTCAATAAGTCTTTGAGAATCCTCTCTTATATCCGCAGGTTCATTAACGGCCTGAGAAGAAATAAACCTTCTCCTTCTTGGATAACTTCGGTTGAACTTAATGAATCTCTCATTACTTTTGTTAAGCACACCCAAAGTTTACATTTTGTTGAAGAAATTTCCTCGATTAAAGGAAATAAACCGTTGCCAAAAGTACTTAAAAAATTATCTCCTTTCATTGACGAAAATCAGGTATTACGGGTAGGAGGAAGATTAAGACATGCTCCCATTTCTTATAATCGCAAATAACCTGCTCTTCTTCCTAGTCGCAGCCGACTAACAGATCTTATCATCGAGTACATTCATTTAAAGTATTTCCATGCAGGAGTTCAAACTGTTCAGTATTTAATCGCACAGCAGTTCTGGATTCTGTCTTTCAAACGTTCTATCCGTCGTGTTCTATCTCGGTGTGTTAAATGTTTTCATGTTCACCCCGTCTCACCGCAACCTCCAATGGGAGACCTACCAGTTTCCCGACTATCTCGTATAAAGCCATTTCTACACGCAGGCGTGGATTATGCTGGCCCTTTCACCATAAAGATGAGTAAATCTCGAGGGGCAAAAACTACGAAAGCATATTTATGTCTTTTTATTTGCTTTGCCACTAAAAGCATTCATTTAGAATTAGCTTCTGATCTCTCCTCAGATGCTTTTCTTGCAGCTCTCCGACGATTTCTAGCTCGCAGAGGTCGTTGTGAATGTCTCTACAGTGACCGAGGCACCAACTTCGTTGGAGCTCAGTCAACGAATACCTTCAGTCTTCTGCCTCTCAAGAAGCTATTCAGTGGAAAAGGATTCCCAGTGCAGCTCCTAATTTTGGTGGGCTTTGGGAAGCGGGGGTAAAATCGGTAAAGTCACATCTCATTAGGTTGTAGGAGATCAGGTGCTTACATACGAAGAACTTATCACTGTATTTGTTCAAATCGAAGCACTTCTAAACTCGAGACCACTAACACCAATTAGTAATGACCCTAATGATCTCAATGCGCTCACACCTGGACATTTTCTAACAATGAACCCATTAACTGCTCCGCCAGAACCCGACTTAACAAATTTATCTATCACTTGAATACTTGCACACCTTACACCAGAGATCTAAATGGTATGACGTTTCGTCACCACCCGTTAAAAAGGGAACTTTAGTTATTATTAAAGCAGATAATACACCTCCGTTAAAATGGCATATGGGTCGGATTTTAGAAACTTTTCCTGGCTCCGATGGGCAAGTGAGAGTTGCTACAGTTAAAACGGCAACCTCAACCTTAAAACGACCAATTACAAAAATGTGCCTGTTGCCACTCGATCAGCCAACTTCTTAAAATACTTCATATTTTAGGTGGGCGGCAACTACAGGTTGTACATTTAACAATAAACTTTTATTGAATAAGATGCCTTTAAGGTTTCATCTTGTAGTTGCTAAAAATAAAGTGATCTGGTTTTCCAAGTTTTGTTTTGTTGTTGATACAAAAACTCTACAAAAAGTGTCAATATAAAATTTATATCTTACAACCAAATGTAACATAATATTACACAAATGCATAAATTGTTATTAATATTTTATTATTAAACACCATTATTAACCACTAATTGGAATGTCCTTTAATTTTAATGGAGTCTGCTAAATACACAGCTAACATTTCTGGGCTTCATTAGAACCACAACTGGCAAGGTATTCTTTTCCTTGCAACAAGAAGATAATTCAAAATATCAAGTAGAATAAGAATTATTATAACAAACTTACCTTATATCTACTTCCACTTGAGAAGCTCTCAAGTCACACGGACACGTTTGTTTGGTGCTCTCCGTATATCTCCAGCGAGCCATCATTTTCCTGAATGTTCTGGACCACACTGCAAACCTACTGCAAGTTGACTGGACTCACTGGCAAGAATCAAGATTCTAATGCAAGGTAATATCTTAAAGGCTGTCATTATACTTACCTAATATTCAATCAAACTCCAACTTATAACAAAATTCATAATTCCCAAACTAAACTATACAGCTCCATTTATCTCTCCACTGTTGAGAAGTGGGTGTCTTTTACCCAGTCCCCCACAAACATTGTGATTGCAAATAACTATTATATCTTAGAAATTACATAAATACATAATAAACGAATGCAAAACAATTACTAAATATTGACGATTAATACAAAATTACCTTTTGCTAGAACCAGTTGGTTTCTTAGTTGCTTGCTTACAAACGTTATCTGATGATTTCAAGGAACTACTTGAAGTAGAACTATTGGCAGTTCTACTACTGATATACGATGTAGATGGACCGTACTCTATAACAACGTTTGGTTCTAGGTTGACTGCATCGTCTTGTTTTTCTTCTGTATTTAAGAATAAACTTGGCACAGCTGAGGTACTTAACCTTATTTGGTTCCATGCTTTTATAAAATCGCCGTCTTTAAAATGTTTGGAGCAAACGTACCTACTTATTTTCAGACCGTTTAAAGTCCTCACTTAAACCTAAAGTTGTTATCCACTGTTTAAAAAGAAGACCACTTGGAAACCTGAAATTTTGCAATATATTTTTAAATTTTAAAAATTTCCCACAACATAATCAAGGCGAAATATGTAATAAATAATATTACCGATGAAAGGAAATTCCTTCGGGTCGAAGTCTTTTCAGCACAAAAACACTTGGTAATAACCAAGCCCAACCAACTGGGTGCTGAATGGGTAGTTAAGTGCACAATTTCGTGTAGTCGAATGTATAGGTATAAAATTACCTATACTTTGTTATGCGTACTTACGATTATGTAAACTGAAGTACGGAATGCTTATTCCGATTATTCCGATAGCAATATTTAGAAAAAGATAAATTATTTAGTGGATTAATTTTTAAAACTTACTATGCATTTCGCATGTGTAAACGATACGGTCCAGACCGGCTGATAATGCATTTTAGTTTTTGTTTTAAATTCCCTAGTCGACGAGACGACGACGCCAATTTACTTTTTTATAATTATATTTTAAATAACCTTTTTAATTCCGTTGAGTTATGTATTTTTTTAACCATATTTAACTAATTTCTGTGCACGACTGTATGCTTACTGTAAAGCAATATTTAAACAAAGACGGATAATTTATTACAATTATTGAATTAAATTTTTAAATAAGATTTTTAAATCTTACTGAACTTACCTGGTATGCATTTCGTATATGCAAACAATACGGCCCAGACCGGTTGATAATGCAACTTATTGTTTTACATTAGTCGGTGAGACGACGCCGACGCGATGACGTCAATTTACGAATTTTAAATTATTGCATCTTTGTTAAAACAAAATGTAGCGACCTGTTTTTTTAACGAACCTTTTTAATTCCGTAGACAGAAATGTTTCTTCTCGAAATTGATTTAAATTTTGAAATTTATACATCGTAAAGTATTCCTGGGCTGAGGAGGTGGAAAAATTATAATTTAAATTATAGATAGGGAAACTATTAAACCTTAAATGCCTTAATTTTTTGCGTAATTTATTCTATGATTATAAAGAATTGTTGAACAGTTGATTTACTGTTTCTAGTTATTACAGTTTAAATACTTGGACTCGCCGTAATTTTATACCTATACATTCGACTACACGAAATTGTCACTTAACTACCCATTCAGCACCCAGTTGGTTGGGCTTGGTAATAACCAAGCCCAACCAACTGGGTGCAGAATGGGTAGTTAATTGCACAATTTCGTGTAGTCGAATGTATAGGTATAAAATTACGGTAGGTTACGGTACGGTTAGGTATACATGCGACTACACGAAATTGTGCGCTTAACTACCCATTCAGCAACCATGTGGTTGCCCTTGGTAATAACAAATAGATTCTAATAACCTCACAAATTACTAATAACAACAACTCCTGAGGTGACAACAAAAGTGACAACCGGGTTCAAAATGGCGCTGCACTTTCCGTCTCCGTAAAATTGCATGCGTACTCGTCGAAGCGCGTTCTCCCTACCTCTATATCTCTAGGGTAATTCCATGCCAAATCAACCAGGGTGCTAGGGTCTACAGGGGCGGATGCGGATTGGGAACGTTCTACCGGCCCGGGAAATCGAGCTACATAGACCTCACGTTTTATTGCACAAGTCGTAGGTAGAATGTTTACTTATACAATTTACCATGAAAGCAATAAAAAACGAAAAAAACTTATTAAATTTTGTTTAAAAATAATAAGCAAAATAAGAAATAATAAAATATAATATGCGGAAATACCCCGTTCAGAAAATACGCCACTTGCAGCTCCCTATGTTAAGTCTATGGGATCAACTTTTTTCATTGAAAATCAATAGTACTACATTTAAATCAGTGCTATTTTTGGTGAGTTCCATGACACTGTTAGGTTAATTTAGGTTGGGTTAGGTTAGTAGAAAAAGAGGTTTTGAAACTCACTGCACCGTTTGTCAATACGCTCCAAAGTAACCAACAAGGATTGTTATTAGGCTTGGTTAGGTTAAATTAAATTATGTTAGGTTGAGTTAGGTTAGATTAGTAGAAAACGTTTTTTTGAAACGCACAGGTTTGGCGATACTTTCCAAAGTGGCCAATGAGGATTGTTAGCTTAGGTTAGGTTAGTTTAAATTAGATTAGGTTAGGTTATGTTAAGTAAAGTTAGGTTGGGTTAAGTTAGGTTACGTTAGGGTAAGTTAAGTTTGGTTAGGTTACTAGAAAACGAGTTTTTGAAACTCAGGTTTGGTGATACTTGCCAAAGTGACCAATGAGGATTGTTAGGTTAGGTTTCGTTAGGTTCTAATTCATCTTCAGCTGCTATTGTCAGATGTTTTTGCCGATTTATTATAATTTTTACTTATTAGTTTGGAAAATGTTCGTTTGTACGACACCTATGAATGAGACAATGTAAGAACAAGTTTATAACTTCAATTAAAGATTGGCGTAACTTAAAGAAGGTAAATTAAATTTAGTTAACACAGGATAATATTAAAGTAGTAAAGCTAATATTAAATTACAATAAAAAGATTCACTGTAAGCTTTTAATGGATGACTCTCAGAATTCATTTATAATGTTGGGAAATAACTCCAAGAAATCTAAATAAAGTTGGAAACATCTTACGAAAGGAAACAAACCATTCAATGGCAGGAGATTTGTAAAAATATAGTATTAAAAACTGGTATAATTGAGAAAGTTGTACACATTTCCAACAAGACAAACAAGTGCCCAATATTTAAAAAAGACAAATTGCAAACTGTTATTGCTCGAACCTTTTGCTGTACAGTGCACGTGTTGTGTTTCTTTGTCAGAATTCGGAAGACCAAAAGGAGTTCATTTCATAAATTATAGGGAGTTTCAGTTCCAGATTTCGAGGCCACAATCCCTTTTTTAGGTTTGGTAAATGTTTTATTTTTATGTAAAAAGCCGGCCAGACGGTCACTGAAAACACTGTAATGCGAAAAACATGTGAAAACAACCTGGATTTTTGATTATTACTACAGATTCTTAAATTAAAGTTAAAAACGATCATTTCCCTAACTTATAACTTAATAAGAAAAGATTATACCACGGATTCTCCAGTTTAGCTGACACGTACATTGTACCGCAAAGGGGTGATTACTATCTGCCGACTCATAAACGCTAAGAAATATTTTTTACTACAATGAAAAATAAAGTTTTTTATAATATCTGTATCGATTGAGAAACCATCGACCTCGGATTTCGTTGATGCAACGGCCACGGATTTCCCGACTGGCCAATCCACCCCTGAGGGTCTATACCTTCTTGTCTGAGATTTCTATGATTTTTGGTATTTAAAATGTACCTAAAGAACTTATGAAAACTACCAATTTTCAAATTTTTTGAACATGTTGTTTTTCTGTTACTGATTTTTGAATATTCAAAAATACGTCAATTTTTCTGTGATAGGTATTAATTCACTTTAATGAAAATATATCAATATTTGAGTTAGAAAGCTCAACTTGGGCTTATCTGAACGCTCATTTTAAAGGTCTCTTATGATATACATCATGATTACATTGACAAAAAAATATTTTTCCTTTCTTTTTTCAAAATCAAAGATTTTGAAAGGCTCAAAAACACCATTCTTGAAAATTCTAAAAAATATATATTATTAGACGTTTTCTAAGCACCTGTGCAAAATTCCAGAATGGGACAATCAAGGGATCATAGTCAAAAAAATTTCTTTTTTAAGATTACATTACATTGGCTACCTATTTGACCTAATTCAAATTACCTATATTTACTGATATTGAGAAATATAAGGTAAGAATATGTTAACAGCTCTCATTCTACTTACTTTAAGCACAATAGGATACATAAGACTTTCATAATGACCAGTTACAGTTAGTTGAGAATATCTTAAAATGTTACTTCAACGCATGCGTACAAGCATGATAGCGGTATATACTGTATTGCCGCTGCCCTGCGTTTTCGTATTCACCGACTGTGACTGAATGAAATAAATATCAGCATGGGACTTGAAATTTTTTTGGAGTGGAGAGAATTAGGTTCTACTTTTTATATTGTGTAGCGTTTCTTATTTTAATAAATTTAATCTTATTTAGAATTAGATGTTAGAGGATAATTGTGAGGTTTTAAAGAGACTCTCAGCTTGGGCCTAATGGTAAATATGATCCTTCTGTTGTACATTATTACTGCATTATGAATTACAACACATATGAATGATTTCTCAAAAAAGTTCAAACTATCATGTGGCAGTTCGGGGCAAAGCGACTTGGGGGGGGGGGAATGTGAGAAGAACCTGAGAAGACTAGAAAAAAAGACTTTTAAAATAAAAAATGAGTGTATGTGTTGATAAGTTGTTTATTATTTATCATTTCTGTATAAGAATAGTTGTTTTAGGGCCGGTATTATAAAACTTTTTACTTCCTAGATAAAATTTACTTTGAGAGTAAATTCATTTGTTCTGTCAATTTCATATGTAAATTGACAGAATAAATTAATTTACTCTCAAAGTAAATTTTATCTAGGAAGTAAAAAGTTTTATAATACCGGCCCTTAATGATTTATTTTTAATCTTGTTTTCAATTTTGTTTGTTTTATTTATTGTAATTCACGGGAGACTACCACTAGATGATGAGATCTAAAAGGTAAAACAGCTGTCCTATAGCCCAAATCCACTTAGATAAAAAATCTTGACCTATAGATACTGCACCAACTTTTTCCTTCAATTTCCCCTTTATTATAGACCATTATTGCACTTAATTCCAGGCAGTTTGGAGCAATTATACTCCTTCGGAATGACAACACCATTATTTCTAATGTACCACTCATTTACAGTATTGGAATACCGTAGCTAGGGCTAGCCAAAATAAAGATTGAGTCTGAGTTTGTATCAGAAAAGGTAAAAGGCGCTTTTGAAGGCACTCAGTTCGATATATTTCTTGGTTTATGGTACCGACGGTAATGCTTGATGTATTTTTGAGTCCTCAACATCCATAGGCGCCCGGAAGGGGGGGCAAGGAGGGGCGCTTTTTGACTCCCCAGTAAACAAAATTGTGACATTTACTTGTCAGTTGTCTGCTATATAAGAATCAAGTAAAATGAGCTATATAAACACATTTACATACCTCAGATGTAAATTTCGTGATGAAACATTCGCTATGTATTTCAAATATAAACTGGGAAGAGCATGCTAATGTAAGTCTGGTGTCTTCAAATTTACATATATACGACATTATTAATGTGATTTGTTTTTTATGTCACACTCTTTACTAGTCAAATATATAACTATTTAACCACTAATTTGTTTTCGGGCAGCAGGGTGGAAAACATCAGTAACGCACATAACACCTGACTGTGCAGACGTGTTAAATCGTGGTCGCCCATTTAGTTTGTTTTATTTATGTTGAAAATAAATATTAAAATACAATAACCAGTTTTATTTCTGTGACGGAAACATTTCGGAAGTGGGATAAACAAAATAAACAGCCGTGACAAATTTAATTTCTAGTTAATTGATATTTTATTAGTACGCCAAGTGAAACATCTCTTAAAATGGCGATGAGCGAAACGAAATAAGAATAACGTGTTTTTTATAACAAACATATCAAAAGTTGGCATCAGGGATGTTATTATGTCTATTACAATTGCAATAGATCTATTACATTAGCAAAGCATCCATTATACTCTATTACAATGAAATCTAAATCTATTACATTTTTAATAATTGTTATTTTCTCTCTTTTCGTACTTATTTATTGTTTATTAAAACGTTTCAAAGCAAAATATATTAGCACGCGACTGTAAATTAATATTAATACCATAAAAAGATAGATTCCGCAAATTTCAGCAATGCATGCATCATATCATTTACTAGGAATCGAGAAAT
The DNA here is from genome assembly GCA_929113105.1 of Agrypnus murinus. NCBI lineage: Eukaryota > Metazoa > Arthropoda > Insecta > Coleoptera > Elateridae > Agrypnus > Agrypnus murinus. The sequence goes on from OV816029.1 coordinate 99,865,341, forward strand.
TAAATACCAAAACTGAATGGCATTTGTTAAAAAACTATGAAAAATCTTGTTCATTTAGCATTTTGATTAATGTTGTTTATACATGGCTGTTGAATTTTTTTCTATTTTATTACATTGCATGCTATGTAATAATATAATAAATTTTTTTCTATAGTAATAAGTTATTAATTAATAACTATATCTTATCCTGTTTTTAATAAAAAAATAAATAAAAATTTGTTCTGACTTTTTCTTTTTCCCATAATTTAACTATTACAGGAATCTATTACTATTTTAAAAAAATAAGTTATCCTACATAATGTGGAAAATTTGAAAATTGTTGCATAAACTTAAAGATCCTGTTGCAAAGGCATTACAGGTAAGTTCTGGCCGTGACCCCACTTTTTGAGCTTGTTTGAACGTGCTTTTGGTGGCGGATAAAGCTTTGGAGCGCGTTGAACCTCCAAAAAAAAAAGTGGATCGCCACCTAAAGATTTGCATGGAACCGCAATATATCGATTTTATATAACCGTGGTGATAGAACATACTCATAATAAAATAAACGTAAACTATACGGCGCTTTGTATATGTTTCTAATACAGATTGTATTTACATAAATATATGGTATGTATTAACAGTGACATAGTAGTCCAAGCACCAGAGCAAAAAAAGTAGGTTCATAATGCAATCTTCTACAGAATTGATTCTCTTATTGGAAAATGTTCAGGGGTGTCCCCTGAATGTAACGTCAAGTTGGCGTGACGGGGGGGGGGGAGGGGGAGCGTTAGCCGCCGTCTATTGTATTAATTAAATATGCCGATCTATTTCTTCCTGGACCTTGATAAAAATTTTCATAAGTATCCGGACCCCACTACTTACTTGCCGACCTCTGCTCTAGACCAGCGGTTCCCAACGTTTTTCGTTCGTGGACCACCAAACGACGTAGCATTTGCTTGCGGACCGATACAGGTACAGAAATTAAAGAAAATATTTCGCAAAATAAATCTTATAATAAGAACTTTACTTTTACACTGTACAAGAACAATCTAAAATAAATAAATATCTATTCTTTATAATAACAAAAGTCGGTTTTTGTACATCATCCGCTTCCCGCATACCAAACTTCGAACGACCAAAACGGGGACACGCCCGAAATCGGCGAGTACCGAAAGACTGGAGTCTTGTTTCCGTCAAACGAACGTCGAGAAGCAAACGCAGAGGGTGGGGTGGGAGAACTGGGTTCTAGACACATAGGTCGGTCCATCGTCCAAAAACAGAACAAGGATCTCGACAGGAAGCGGAGATATAACCGAAGAAGCTGGCCAGTGGGTTTCAAGAGCGGTGGTCAAAAACGGGACTGGGCTCAAACGACCCAGGAAGCAATCATACAAGACCTCTAGAAGTGGTTTCCACTTAGAAACCCGATTAGGCTGGGGGCGGCGATATTACTTTAGTACGATTCTCGGGTGAAAAACAAATAAAAGAATTTTATTAGTTTTTCGGCTGTAACTTCTTTTTCATGGTTTTGTACGGCATTTGAAGGGGAAACGTTTTATGATTGCCGATCGTTTGACGCCAAGATAATCGTTTTGGCTCTTATAGTTTCCGAGATACCGTCTCTTGGAAACGAGTGGAGCTCCCTAGAGCGGAGATATCGAAAAACCAGTAGATGCACCGCTCGTAGCAGGCCGCGTGACATCGCATGCCCCCAACAATGTTCAATCGCTTCCAAAAACTCCATCTCACCCCTAGCCCCCGCCCCGAGAGTGCTGGCAAAAAAAGACTTTTCCAGTAGAAACGATTGGGATACTGCGCTGGCAGAGATTCCAGTCAGATTTCGCTCTGAACTACCGTGATGTGGGGGGAGTTTTCTGCCGCCTCTGCCTAAACGGTTTATTGGAAATGGTCGAGACTTCAAATCTGAGATGGAAACTACCAATCGAATCGACACAAAAAACAGTCCAGGACGAAGCAAGTTTTGCAGCCCCTCGAAATCCGAATTTTGATCGTTCACGTTAATCGGAGATGCAAGACAAAGATTCTTTTGGTTCCGGTATGCCTAGACCCATGTGCGACAAAACGGATTAAAAATCCTAAAATGGGAGATGCTCCTTATTAACTATTATTGGATATTACCTCACCACATAGGTACGAAGCCGGCACGTTATATATCACGTATCCCATAGGCACTATATAATTACATATGTATGTAATTATATAGTGCCGGCTCCATATAAAAGTCAGAGTTTACTCTTGGTCAACTCCGGTAAACTATTTGACCGTACATTAGCTCCAGGCGAATTAAAAAAATTCTTACAGTAAAATTCTGAAAATACTGCTATTTCTCTGCGGACCGACACACATTTCTGACGGACCGGCAGTTGGGAAACACTGCTCTAGACCATCTTAAACAGACTACTTACCAAATGTAAGTTAAAAGTGCGTATTTATTCTTTCTAATCCTGGTAAATAAGTACGTTTGATATTAATAAACCAAACTGTGGTAGGTAATAAAGTATATTATTTAATAAACATATAATTAACATAAATAATTACATATACAAACAATATAATTAGTTACACCATGGTTCATCGGAACTCTTGTATGGTGTTAAAGGCAAATCATATATAAAAGGAAATAACTTTTTGTTATCACTACTATCCTTAATTTGAAAATAGGTCTCATCAAAATATTTAGGTAAAAATAAGACGCCAACTTCATATGACCGTACATAACTAGTTCCAGCTTTAGTTATATTTCCTCCCCATGCGGATTTGGATATATTTGCACTACTAATTAAAAACCAAGCTAATTTAGTTGTGCATGGTGAAACGCGACAGTAGGTTTTGATGTGAGGCATTGCCCTAGATCTATTAGTGTGATCTGCTTTCCACTGACTGTAACAAAGAACATAATTAATATAGCTACAATTAATTTTGAAAAACCTACTTACTGTAAATAGTCCTTTAGCCATTTTTGTTTTTCATTTACATTTTTACTGTAAGGTAAACAACCACCACCGATTGGTCCAAAGTAACTTCCTAACACGTTACTTGTTGTAGGAAATACAACACTGAGTGTAGCATTGGAATTAGCTGGTAGACGACAGTCTTTATGGCTAGCAAGGCTACGCAGCAAACTACCACGCAACCATTCTGCTGGAACTTTACCCAGGGTACCAATACTTGATGATTGTGCTATAACACCCCATGATAGAGGCCCTTCGCTTGTAGGTGTTGTTTTGGCAGGAAGATCACAATGTTTTGAAAGTAATTCACCTACTGTGTGCAGATGGCAGTGAATTACCTTACCAACTGTAGTATATTTACCAGGAACTGATGTCGTAAGAAAAACCCTGAACAAAATAAAAAATGTTAAATAAAATTTGTCTAAATATCAACAATACTTACTTTATGTTACTGAAATCAGCACGTTTAACATAGTCAATCCAGTTTTTAAGAACTCCAACATTATACTGCTGCAAGTAATGCACTAAGGTTGATTTAAAATTTGTTGGACTTTCTCCATCTTTATCTGAACTACCTTCAGGTAAAACTGGACATAAAGGACTTATCCATAATCTAAAAGTTTAACATACATACAGTTAAGGTAGTCATAAAGCAATTCGAATTATTAGGCAACTTCAGCAACAGGGTTTATAAAACAATTTTTTCATTTGGCACCCCTTCAGTAGCTGCCTGCATTTTTGTAGATATAAGAAGCAGAAACCAATATTAGAGCAGAAGAGACGATTCCCTACGAAAACTGCAGACTTTTTTTGACCTGCCGTGCCATAGCCAGGCAGTGGACTGATGCATAAAAGATGTAACGTTATTTTTAAGTCATTATTGGTCGACGACGTCATATGACTAATAAATGATGTCCATAAGACGTCATATAATGGGACGTACGTAGACGTCTTCAAAACGACGTCTTTTGGACGTACAATACAATACATACAAGTTTCATTAAAAAGATATTATATTAGCAGGGGCCAAGGAATACTGCTCATATTAAGCAGGTGGTTACAATACAGAGATGTTTTGACTATAGTATATAATAAATGTTATTTCCAATATTCAACTATTTATTTATAATTTCTGTCTTAGTCCTAGTATAGGACGTTTCAATGACGTCTTATGACGTCAGTGTGCTGACTGGGCTCCTTGTGGTGAGTACTGGATAGTCGATGAATTAAGAGTTGCATTTTATTTCCTTTTCCATTACCTTATTGTTTTTTGTACATTTAAGTTGGTGGGGTCGAGTTATTATAGCGGGTTATTGTCCAACATCCGTAACATTTCTGTCTATTGACGATTTTTGACAAACTTGCCTGATTCAACCACACTCCATTGCTAATATTAAGCCACATACCAGCAATATATGTAATTCTTTGCCATTAAATTACTCCAGAAACATCGAGAAACCATCAAGAAAAATTACAAATTTTTGACATTTTTTCATAAAAATTTTAAATCTTGACTAAAAAGCGCAGCCTGAAGATATTATCCGATCGAGTTGGGATTTTTTATGGGTTATAAGGACCACCAACCACAAACTTTAAGCACTAGCCGTAGACCGATTTCAAAGGTTTTTCAATCCACCCTATTGCACACCGGGCAAGGAATAGAATTAATCATCGCTACAGCATTAATTTTTAAATCTTCAGCAAAATCAATTATAGTTTGTGTGGGATCTTGACAGTTTCTTGATGCCTGATTATTTGGCAACTCCTCACCAAAATAAACATAAACTCATCCAAAGAATGAAATTCACAAAAAAATTTAGGTTAAGTTCGAGTCCGAACCAAAACATCTTTATGCTGTAGCATTGCAATTTGGTCCTTTTTTACTTAACTGCCATCAAATATACCCATTGTATGCAAAAGCTTTGTTCTAATAAGACTGTCATAGACTATCCTGAAGCATGTGAAATACCAAGTATATCCTGAGTTGCTATAGTCTCCCCTTTCAACATTATCATTTTTGTTTTTTTTTTACAAGTTTTGTAATTTCTTCACGCTCTTTGTCATTCCATTTTTCTGCGGCAATACCTTCCTTATTGCTTTTTGAATTCTCTCATTGTCATATTTTTTTCTATGTCTTATCTTCTTTGTTCGTCCTCATTGAATTTCCTGACTAATTTTCACACATAGCAAATAATGATTTGATTAACCGCCCTTCATCCAAACTCCTTAAATTTTCTTTATACAGGGTGTCTCTAGCCACCCAGAACATACAGAAATTAAAATGGGAAAAATTTAATAAAATCCGAATTTTCTGTGGCGTTTATGAAAATTAAATCGGGTTGCCAGGTGACTATTTCCATCATTGTTGTTGATATTGAAAAGATAAAGACAGAAGTAGTGATCTGGCTCACCTGGTTCAATTTTCATAAACTAGGCGTTTATTTATTTTATGTATTTAATTTATTTTTTGTTTGCAATAAATGTCACTTGTATCATAATAAGTCACAGCAAGCTTTGATCTTATTAATTTTCCCATATTAATTATTATATGATCTGGGTGATTTCAGACAGGGTGTGGAATAGCCCAAAGAACAATACATTTTTACATGCATTTTCTTTAAAACCTTAATATTATCTCTTCTACTATTTTACAGTAAAGATATTACGGACTGATATAATATGATTATTGTTGATCATAACCAGAAAGTCTAAAGAAAATAAAATTTCCTTTTTTGTCAAAATCAGTTATGCTTTGGAAATATTGGAACATTCGTCCGTATGCATAAAAACTGAAGTAAATGCTTTTATGTCCGATTGCATTATAAAGTACTGTTTATTGTATTGTTTTGCTGCAGTAAACTGGCTTATTATTGTACCTTTAAAATAAAGTGGTAGTAGTAAAATAAACTATATACCTAGTAGTAAAATAAAGTATGACAACTGTATATTACATGTCAAATTTTCTTCTGTCAAGAATAGATGTCAAATTTATAAACTGATTTTTTTTGATAATTAACCAATTTTAGGAATCGAACATAAAGCTTTGTATGCAACTCTTACATAATCGGACCTTATAGACTCGCCCCTTTTATAGGCTTTGCTCGTTCGGCCATAAACTGGGCTTGTCTATAATGTCCTACATTAGGTACTTGTTACATAAATAGCTATTATTTCTATTAGTAAAAGAAAAAGATATGATTTTTAATTAGTAAGAGTGAGATCAACTTTAGTAGAAGCATTTACTACATTTAATGCATATTGCGGAATGAAAGGAAACTATTTGCTACCTAAATGTCATTTATTTATTTACAAAGACATTTTTTATTATTTATTTTGCGTTAATTGCTATACAATGTGCCAGACAAAGAAGCTTATTTAGCTTGTGCTTGCCGATAAACACAATTTTAAAAACTGAATGTATAAATGGATAATTCCAGGAAAATTGTGCAATACTGTCACATTTTTAAGGTTAGATTACACTACTGGACTATTGGATTTGTATTATAACAGACGAAAGTTATAATCGGATGGTACTCTGCAGACAAGATGTATTTATGGTAGTTTACAGAAGAGATTGTAAGATCTTTTGAAAATAAAGATTCTTAAAGGTTGGAGAAACAATAATTTTATTTGAATAAGTAGACATTATAAACAAAGTAAAATACAAAATAGTTAACAAATAACTTTTTTATTATAACAAAGGTTAAGTAATCTGTACTTTCTCCAGTATAGAATACATTTTTACTAACTACAATTTTCATGAAAATTAAGATATTGTTACAATTTTATATGTCATAATCTTTCACTATTCTCATATTTGACACCAGTAATCAAAATAATTGTGAATGAAAAACACTAAGAAAGTTTAACCTATCTACATTTTATTCTGCTTTACTAAGGGAAAATAACCTATCTACACTTTTAAAGAGAGGATATAAAGAGTGAGCAACGGAATTTTGATTCAGACTTGGCCTTGAAAGAAAGAGCTAGACATATCGGTCATGTGAAATTTTGAATCGTATGAATTAGTTTATTTAAACTGTCACTTTTTGAAGAGAGCTCTCAGATTACCTGTTTTTGAAAAAAAAAATAAGAAAAAATCAGTTTTTAATAATGGCATTCATATTTAAAGAAGTACAAAAGAGAAATATGGTAGAAATTTATCTGAGAATTGGTAGAAAAATTAATTAAGGGGCGGTATTATAAAACTTTTTACTTCCTAGATAAAATTTACTTTGAGAGTAAATTAATTTATTCTGTAAATTTGCATATGAAATTGACAAAACAAATGAATTTACTCTCAAAGTAAATTTTATCTAGGAAGTAAAAAGTTTTATAATACCGGCCCTAAGTAGGTTTAAATTTAAAGTAGGTCTGTCAGTTAGTGACTGAGAGTAGTTCTCAATGATCTGTAGTAGTTCTACTGCCTACTTAAAATTAATATCAGATAACCTAAAATTTCCAAGGTCTTCTCTGAATCAAACTTCCGTTGTTCACACGTTACTTTTAGTAATCGGAAGTTTGTTGTAAGCTTATGCAAGTTTATTGTAAGTAAATGTGAACATAATTATTAATTAAACTGGAAGTTAAATTAATCGTCTAAATTAACAACGGTGGTCGATGTTGGCAAATCTCCCCAAAACAACATTCTGTTCTGAGGAATCTGTTGCAAAATATGTTTAATCTTTTCAACCAGAGATTTCTTTTGTTCAAAATCAATATTTCTTGGGAACAATTTAGCTACAGGTTTTGGTAATGGAGCATTTTCTTTACAGTACTTTGCTAATGCTAAATTAAAATTTTTAAATTCATCATCAAAACATTCTTTATAACACAATGTTTTCTTTCCGCTTTGAATTGTCACATGGCAAATATTCTTTAAGAGAGGAAATGACATTAATTTCTTTAATTATATTATAATATAATATAATCTTAAAATATCATTTCATAATTTTATGAAATGATATTTTCAAATTTAAAGAAACTTCCTACTTTCATTTCAATTAATTTTGTTTTACTTGACGTCTTCTTTACACAGTTCATAAAATCTTCAAAATCATAAACTTTTTTCATCTTTTGAAGGTGTACTTCCACTTGGTGATGAAACGAATCTGGCGACATAAAACTGCGACCAGGTTCAAAGTACTTCAAATCTAATGCAGATAGAACTGGGTAAGTGGTTACTAACTAGAAAAATGCTGCTAAGCGGAAAAGTAGCACAAAAGTGCTACTTTTCCACTTAGCAGCATTTTTCTTTACTGTTTTCTAATAAACAAAGTAGCTCTTTTTCATTAAGTACACGAAAAACTACTATTTTATGAGAGATCTTGGTTGAAACAACAGCCAACTTTAATTCGATTGCACTTTTGAATTCATCTATTCTAATAAATGATATTAGATATAAAAGATATAATAGCAACATTGCTATTATAAAACAAAATCTATTTCAACACCTCAATTATTCCCCGGAAACATTCCGAAAGTAATTAGCACATTTATGCAAACGCCTTTTTTGTAATTTGTAAATCTGCTGAAAAACATACATCAGAAGAATTACTTGCAGAATCGGATTCGTATTCTTTTCTGGCTCTTGTGTATTTGAATGGTGCATCTTCATTTTAAATTCTCGTTGGTATGATCCGGGTTACCATTATGATGAACATCAAATATTTCACATTGCCAACATTCTTCATGTCCAAGTTTCACAAAAACGTTTCAAAAAAAGTTTCAAAATTTTAGCATACTGCAGAGCATTTCGAACTACACTATCATTGTTTATAAAATAGCCAAAAGTTTTTAAGAAAAAGACTACATGTTTCAACTTTTTCTCTATTTTCAGTTGTTAAATAATACTTGAAAGAATAATTTGTTTTCGAAACCCCATGGATAGTTCTTGTCTTAACGTTACTTGAAGATACATGATGCAAAATAAAACTTCTTCTCCCGTCTGTGTTGAGTGATCAAAATTCCTCATTTAACTCGCATTGCCTATCTTTGCTAATTAATTGGGGACATAGTTTTTTACATTTATTTCCTCATATGCTTTTTACATTGTATTTCTTTCCAAGCTATTTGTATTTAAGTTGTGGTTAGAAATGTCAGTTTCACTACTGAAATCTTTATTCGTGACTTCACTAGAACTATAACATCACTAGAACATAATTAGAATCACTATCAATTGCCATATTCTTGCAAATATAACATTTTTAATCGTGTTTTTAATCAAAAGTTACTTTAGTTGCGATACAACAAGAAATAAGTTGTGTATGCTGTCAAATTGATAAACAATGTAAAATTTTTTAATTATCGTAGCTATTAGCATGATATGATACCTCAAACATCTGTGCTAATACCAAAATAAATGTAAACTAATAAAAAGCTGTTTTATTTTTTGTAGATACTGTTATATTTTATATTTAATAAACTCTATTACCAGTACATCGAATCTACAATCATCGAATCTCTGGATTCATATAAACTAAATATTACATATAATTCCATTAATATGTAACTAAATAATATACATAAATTGTATGAATACATTAGTAAATAATACAGTATATACTATATGTAACATGCCCCTCTTTAAGTTTATTCGTAGTCCTTGAACCTGACTGGCCTCCTAATTATCCTCCCGCTTGTTGTTCGTAATGACCCTGGTTCGTCTCGGTGTTCCGTGGCTTCTTGCATTGGGCCTTCACGATCTTCTACTTGGATATCTTGCTTTGCATTGTACAGCGTACTTGGACTGATAGCCATCTCATCCTGACCTTCCTTCCCATCTTCAACTGGTTTGAGAAAAAATTGGTTTCTTCTTGTCTTTGTCAGTTTCAATTTCGTAAGAGCGTTCATTACATTTGTCTATTACTCGTGCAGGCACCCAGTCTCGTGGTCCTCGTTGAACGTATACTGGCTGATCTACCGATAATGGTTTTACCACATGGGCTGTTTTATCATGATATGCCTTGTTCCTCAATTGATTTTCCTTCAGTTTCTCCACTGTATGCTTGGTATTTAAAACTGGTTTAAGATTTTGTTCAGTCATCATTGTTGTTGTTCTTAACTGGCGGCCCATTAACAGAGTAGCTGGAGCAGGTAGGTTCCCCTTTGGGCTATTGTTGTATTCCAACAGAGCTAGATTGGGATCTACTTTACTGCGTTTGGCTTTTTCTAGTAACCCTTTTACTGTTTGTATACCTCGTTCAACCATTCCATTTGATTTTGGATATCGGGGACTTGATAGGCATATTTGGAACTCGTACAGTTTTGAAAATGCTTTATATTTGCCTGAGTCAAAGGGTGGTCCCCCCATCTGAATGGACAATCATTGGTATGCCATGCGTTCGAAATAGTTTTTAGTGCGTCAATTACAGCTGAGTCTGTTTTTGAATTCATTCTTCTTACATCGATATACTTTGAATGATAGTCTATTGCTACCAAATAATTGTTTTTATTAATGTAGGCAAAATCAATACCAATTTCTTGCCATGGTAGTTCGGGTACTTGATAAGGTATTAATGGCTGTTTTTGGTTGCTTCTTGAATAGCTCATACACACTTCACATTTTTGTATAAACTTCTGAATATCATCATTCATTTGAGGCCAATAAACTGACTGTTTTGCTTTCTTCTTGCATGTTACTACACCCTGATGGGCTAAATGAATCTTTTTAATAACTTCCGTTTGTTTCTGCTTAGGTATAATTAATCTCTGTCCTCTGTAAAGAAGTCCTTCTTCAGTTAACTCACTTCTCATATCCCAATAAATCTTTATGTTATAAGCTACATTATCTCGGTGCTTCGGCCATCCATTTATCACATAATGCCTTACTAATTGCAGGATTGGATCTTCCTCAGTTACCTTTGAATAATCTCCTTTTGAAGATGCTGTCATAACTATAGAATTAATTCGCTTTACTTTGGTGTCATCTATAAACTTTGTGTCGATTATGCTGCTGCTCGAAACACGGGATAGTGCATCCGCAACATACATCTGCTTCCCTGGTACGTGTATCAATTTGAACTCCTATCTCATTAGTTTCAGTACCATTTTCTGCAATCTTGGTGATAGAGTATCTAAATGTTTTTTTACCAATGTTAGAAGTGGTTTATGCTCAGTCTGTATTTGAAACTCCCTCCCATAAAGGTAAAAATGAAATTTCTGGCATCCAAATAGAACTGCTAGTAATTCCTTCTCTATTTGACTATATCTTTGTTGCGTTTCACTTAACTTGCATAACACATATGCTATGGGTTGATTTTTCTGCATTATCGCTGCGCCCAATCCTTGTAGACTTGCATCGACTGTTAATGTGATGTCTTCCTTAGGGTTAAAATGTCACAAGATTGGTGCTTTTGTTCCTAGTGACTTTAGTTGTTCAAAATACTGTTCTTCGTCTTCACCCCATACCCACTCGTTTTTCTCACTTAACAAACATCTTACAACCGCTGTTCTTCCAGATGCTCTTGGTACAAATTTTGAAACATATGTTATTAGTCCCAAAAATCTCTGTAGCTCTTGTTTATTTCTTGGTGCTGCTATTTCTAAAATTGCTTTAACTTTCTCATTGTCAAGTTCAACTCCTTCCTTTGATACTGTATAGCCTAAGAATTTTACTTTCTCTTTACATATCTGAGATTTTCCTTTGCTTAATTTTAAGTTTTCTTCTGCCACTCTTTTTAACACAGCTTCGAGACTCTTATTATGTTCCATTAAGGTCTCTCCATATACTATTATATCATCAAAATATGTTTTTACACCTTTTATACCATCAAAATTGTCTGACATTATCTTCTGAAATACCTCTAGTGAGCTACTTAATCCATATCCTATTCTTAATAAGCTGTAACGACCGAATGGTGTTGTAAAAGTACACAGTTTTGAGCTCTCCTCCCTTAATGGTACTTGCATAAATGCGGATGATGCATCCAGAACTGTGAAATATTTAGCTCCCTGTAGTTCTGAAAATATATAATCTGCAGTAGGAATTTCAAATCTTTCCCTTATAATAAATTTATTAAGTTCTCTCTGGTCAATACACATTCTTACTTCTCCGGATGGTTTCTCAACGATGACTACTGGGTGGACCCATTCCGTGGGTTGTTGCTGCTTGACTACAATACCCTGTTGTTCCAATCTGTTCAACTCTTCTTTTACTCTGGGTAATAGTGCTACTGGCATTTTCCGAGTTGCCGCTACTACAGGCTGTGCGTCTGATTTTAATCTAATATCATAAGTTCGGTTTAACTTCCCAGTGCCTACAAATACATTTTGATATTTATCGAGTATTTTTTCTGTCTCGTTGCATAATAAATTTGTTCTTGAAATTAAATTTAATTCTAAGCTGGTTTTTGCTCCTAATATCGGAATTGTTTCTTATTTACTTACATGGAATTTAAATGTGATTGTTTGATTTTCTTTAGTTTTACATTCTAGCATGCAATAACCTAATATTGGCAATTTATGCCCTGTATATGAGGCAACTACTAAATCTGGTTCATTCATGAAGGGTTTTGGTTTAATCTTTGCTATGATTTTGTTAGGCAAAACATTTATGTCAGACCCTGTATCTATTTGAAAGTCAATATTCATGCCATTTATACTTAGTCGCTCTTTAAAGGATATTTTATCACTGGTTAATGTTGCAACTGTGCGTCTGATTTTAAATAGTGCATTTAGGTACAGCTGTTCATCTTCTGTTATTTCTTTATTGGCTTGAGTTTGTTGTATTCCCTCATCTGAGTCATTCACTTCACCTTGGATTTGGTGTACAAACTTTGCTCTGCACATTTTAGCATAATGGTTGGGTAATTTACCCTCCCATGCTGGACAGTTTCTAGGTTGATTGCCTTCCTCCGCACCTGCTGCATGTCACCTGCTTACTCTGCTTGTGTAACTTTGGTAGTGTTGTTATATTCGGTGTTTTTTCTTGTTTCTTGTGTTTATACTTTGTAATGGCATTAACTTCTTGTGATGGTCCTTCCGTCATTATTCTAATTTGCTGGCGTTGTCATTGTCGCACGCTTCTCTTGATTTACACAGCTCTACAGCTTTTTTTAGATCTAGTTTTGTTTCCCGCAATAAACTTTCTTGTAGTTTTTTTGTCGTTTACTCCCAAAACTATCCGGTCTCGTATGAGGCTATCCTTGTCGTTTTTGAACTCACATGTGTCGGCTAACTCTTTAAGCTCAATGACATAACTATCAATGCTTTCCCCTGAATTTTGGGTACGTGTAAAGAACTTGAATCTCTCAAAAACAACATTTTTCATGGGTCCAAAGTATGCATCGTATTTCTGCAAAACAGTATTATATTGAAGTGCATCCGTTTTAGACAAACCTGATGTTGGAAATATGTCCTGGCCTGCCTCTCCCATAATGCTTAACAATAATGCAATTTTGATTTGGTAGTCCTTTTCACGCTTCTTGGTTGCTATCAGATACGTTATGAATCTGGTTTTCCATTTTTTCCAATTTTCACTGGTGTTGCCGGTAATGTCTAGTTCGCCTGGTGGTTTAATCTCCATCGCAGAACCGTTCACCTCTGCAGTAATTATGAATATGCTTCTTTTTAATCAATTTTTCCCGTTTTAATCGTCAATTATGGGCGATTTTTCTGGTTTGCTTTTTTAGCTGTCACCATGTTATATTTTATATTTAATAAACTCTATTACCAGTACATCGAATCTCTGGATTCATATAAACTAAATATTACATATAATTCCATTAATATGTAACTAAATAATACACATAAATGAAGATACTAATTTCGAGTTTATTTATCAGAATGTTAGAGGCCTTAACACTAAATGTAATGAGTTCTATCGCAATGCTATATCACTCAATTGTGACGCCTACGCACTTACCGAAACCTGGCTGCATTCAAATTTATTTGATGGTGAGTTATTTTCCACGAATAATTATAACGTGTTTAGAAAAGACAGAAGTTTTAATCCAGCAAACAACAAGGTGGGGTATTAATTGCGTAAAAAATAAATTTGAAAGTCAAAGAGTTCTGTCTTTAGATTCAAGTAATAATACATCATATGAGAGCTTATGGATAAAAGTAAAATGTGGTATTGTATCATACTACTTTGGATGTATATTTCCCACCACGTTCGTCACTTGAATGTTACCAGAATTTTGTAAATAATGTTGAACAAAATATGATTAATTTTGAGAATAATTCAAAAATCTTCTTATTAGGGGTCTTTAATGTTCCACGCATGTATGCAACGGAGAGTGTGGACCCTGTGTTATATGATTCTAAAACTCGATTAATCAGCAACCTAGTTAATCTGTTACAAATTGAACAGCTCAACAGAATTTGTAATGAATATGGTATTATCCTAGATTTTATATTTAGTAATGTAAATTTGAAGGTTGAGCACTGTAATGTTTCATTGGTAACAGAGGATCCACACCATCCATGTTTATACTGCTGCTTTTCTCACAAAGTTGTGAAAGGAGTACCTTCTAATACTTTTGGAGGACCTCAATTTAATTTTAAAAAGGCAAACTTTTTAGGATTATATGAAAGACTGAGAAATACTAATTGGAATGATGTAACAGAAGCCTCTGACGTTAATGATAAAGTTTCGGCATTTTATGAAAAAATATACACAGCATTTGATGGTACAGTGCCCAAAACTAAATTAAAAAGATATGTTTATCCAGTTTGGTTTACTACAGATATAATTAAAGATATCCAACATAAATATAAGTGCCATAGACAATTTAAAGTCACACAAAATTCTATATATTTACAAGAATTTAAAAGACTTGGATCTAAAATAAAACAAGATATTAAAGCTGCTTTTCGTGTTTATACTGATCAAGTGGAAAATAATTTACCATCAAATCCTAATTCTTTTTATTCATTTGTAAAGGCTTCCAAATCTAGCAATCAGCATGATGTCAGTGAGATAACACACAATGGAACTGTATTGACAACTAATACTTCAATCGCTGAAGGTTTTGCAACATATTTTAAATCTGTGTATTCAGAAGTACAAGCCCAGTACTCTAAAGAAACTACAATGCATGGCATCTCTAACATACCACCACTTACACTGACGGCTGTTACAGATGATGGCGTAGAGAAGGCTTTAAAGCGATTGAAACCTAAGCGATCGGTTGGCCCTGATGGGTTGCCCCCCTACCTGTTTAAAGCCTGTGCAGATTACTTTATAAGACCGTTAGTCAACATATATAACAAAATATTATCATCTAACACTTTTCCTGTACAATGGAAAGTAACCAAAGTCTGCCCAGTCTTTAAATCAGAGAGTCATGTGATGTCGGAAACTATAGACCTGTTGCACTTTTTTCAGCACCGGCAAAGATTTTTGAATCAATTTTATATGATGTCATCTTTAATCATGTAAAACAATATATATCACTGCATCAAAATGGTTTTATGCCAAAGCGATCAACATGCACTAATTCGGTTCTTTTTACGCAAGAAGTTATGGACACCATTAACAGCAATTTCCAAATGGATGCAGTTTATACAGATTTCTCAAAGGCATTTGATAGAGTTGATCACGATATTCTATTGCAAAAAATGCATGAATTTGGTTTTTCTTCTAATTTGTTAGAACTTTTTGTTTCCTACTTAAAAGGTAGAAAGCAATATGTGGTTTATAGTGGTGCAACATCTACAGTTTTCGATACGTATTCGGGTGTACTGCAAGGTTCCAATCTAGGGCCACTGTTGTTCTTGATAATGATAAATAGTTTAAGTAAGGTTATTCGTCATTCAAAATTTCAATTATTTGCTGATGATTTCAAAATTTACCACGCAATATGCACCAAAGATGATTGCACATATTTACAAAATAATTTAAATCGTATATATAGCTGGTCTTTAGATAATAAACTTTCTTTCAATACTCAGAAATGTTGTCTAGTATCATTTACAAGGAAAACTTTGATAATAAACCACACTTACACATTAGGTGATGATACATTGCAACGTAAAAACAGTATTCGAGATTTAGGCGTAATATTTGATGATAAACTGACATTCACCAACCATATTGATTTCAGCACAAAGAAAGCGTACCGTGCACTAGGATTTATAATACAAAATTCTAGGGGGTTTAAAAAACTAAATACTTTTATTACACTTTTTAATACATTCGTTCGAGTTTTACTTTAACTCGGTTAATGAAACCGAAAAAATTCAAAAATCTTTTCTCAGATTCGTGTATTATAAGAAGTATGGAGTGTATGCATTAACCATGCCATCGATGACTTTGAGAACAGAATTTAATTATCTCTCTCTAAAGAGCCGACGTAATTTAGCGGCTTTGATTTTTGTTTATAAAGTTGTGCGTCATCTCATTGATAGCCCATGCATATTACAGTACATATCTTTTAAAGCCCCTACATATAATTCTAGAATTACAAATTCTTTTCATATTACCACAGCGAAGACAAATTATTTTATGAATTCGTCATTACTCAGAATGTGTCGAACTTTCAATCAGTACGCTACAAATTGTGATATATTTATAATAAGTCTAAATCAGTTTAAAACTGTTCTAAAAGCCCATTTAGCTGAACACGATGCCAATTTACAATTGTAACTTCCATAAACTTTTATTATTAATGTTATTATTTAATTTTAAATATTATTATTATATATTTTTCTCTCTCTCTCTCTCTGTTTAGTTAGCTTTCGCTAGAGATTAACTTCTGTTAGAGGGGAAGAAATTCATGCTTATTTTTTATTATTATTCTTATAATTATAATTACTATTACTATTGTTTATTTATTTAATATTTATTTCATCACTATTACTATTATTATTAGTACTCTTTAAGTTGGAGCGATTACATGTGTAGAATTTTCAACATTTTCAGTTTATCCTTTACTTTCTATAATTGTATATATTTTTTAAAGAATTGTAACCTGTAATTGGATCAAGTGATCTGTTGGTTACAATAATAAATAAATAAATAAATTGTATGAATACATTAGTAAATAATACATTATGTACTATATGTAACAGATACGTTAATTTTTTGTCAACAACAAACATTGTCAACTTCCTAAGCGAAAAAACCTATCTGCTTAATTATTGCATTGGATAAATAATTTAATAATTCCTATTCCATACTTAGATTATAACCATTTAATTAAGAAAAGTTACATTATTGTACATTTAAAAAATACATAAAAACCGGTTGGACTAGACGTAAAGTCAAATTGTAATTTTCTCAATTTAAATTAAAGAGCAGCTAGGATGTTTTTGCTTAGCACGGCAGCATAAATATAGCTGCATTTTGCATAAACGGAAGTTTTATCTTCTCTACTACAAAGACATCATTCGATCTGTAATTTTTTTCTTTACAGCACTCTGGAATATCTTTATTGTTAAGATAGTTAGGAGAGATAATATCGGGGTTTGAAATAAAATGCACGTAAAAGTAGGCACGTGGAGCTATTTTACACCCTGTAAGTATTTCTTTAAGCATTATGAAAGTCCCTTTATTTTTTTTATTTCTTAGTGAGTGCAAACGTTCTAATGCTTATTTGTAACAAACTGTAGTATACTGATAATAAACACTGCTTTCGATATATTTATATAATATAACTATAACAATGCATTACAATTGTTTCAAAGTTATACGTACCCTTGGCAGTAATGATTCCAATCTTCATAATAAAGATTAGCAGTAGAAACAACCACTCTAAGAGAATTATCACTGTAAACGTAAATCCCGACTTTTCTGAAATAATGTAAAAAATGTAGCACGTATTGTTAATCAGATCGCTAATGAGTTAATAAAATACAATTTATTTCCAGTTCTTACAATTACACTGTTAAAATCGTATTTAATTTACCCATTCCGTTACAAACTTACGAGTGATGAATCCCAAACGGATCTTTTATTTTTACATGGTGTTCTGTAACATTAGGAAGCATGAGTTCTATATACTTTTTCATATCAGGAAACTCATCTCCGTAAAGGATTGTTAATGGCTTCTTGCTAAAAAACCAACATTACTTTGTAAAATTACAATTATCCAAGAAGTTTTACCCCTGTCCAGCTTTTAGATATTGCTCCATTAACCAAGCAATATCTATCATAAAGTTAATTTGTAATGAACATTTTAATTCTCCTAAACTGGGACAAAGTAAATCTGCAGATAAAAAAAAATACAATTCAACATGCTTGCACAATTCTTGTATTATAAAACCTGTGAATGTAATCGAGTTCTGCTGATTATGTGTTTGAGAAGACTTAGGAATAGTAGTAAAAAACAAATTGTATGGTTCATTCTCTTTTAACCGTGCTGCCATTGGTTTCATATTTGGCGACTTATTACTACTAACTAAGCTTGAAGTTTGAGGACTGTAAATGGTAGCTTTATTTCTCGACGACAACCTGTTACCGTCAGCTTTTGAACCAGACGAAGAACTCGGCTTTTCTTCTAACTCTTCTTTAGTACTCGAACTCTGTTCCACATTTGATTTCAAATGTCTTAGACCACGTAACACCTCTAATTGTTCTTTTATTATTTGTTCAGTCTGAGGATAATCAGGAGGCAGTTCTAACAATTCACCTTTTTCTAACAACGCATCCACTACAAGTTTTGGATTAAATTTAAGTGAATAAGATGGAAATTAATGTTAAAAAACTTACAATGCGGATGTTCAAATTCTCTAAAATGATGAGGATTTCTTCGATAACATTTCATTGCGTGGGGGCATTTTTCTTTACAGGCTCTTTTTGCACTACTGGGGTTATTTTCTGAAACAAGAGTATAATAATAAACGATGCTGAATTTTCACTAAACTTCTCTAGCTATTATTAGAAATTCGAGAGTTTACCATTATTAGTTTTCCGTTTTAAAAAGGCCTCCATAGTAAATCACGGACTATTAGTTTGCTACTTATAACATAATATACACGAATTTTAGATTTGATTAATAAAATTTAAACGTTGCTGCTGGTTTGTGTTTTTTGTAGTTATTTGAGTGGCTCTATAAGTGAACTTACAACTATTGCGGACGTGGTTAATCTGACTACGAAGTACGGTTAAGATTGGTTCAGTGTTCAGTTGAACGGTTGAACCACAGTTGAACATTGCAATACATCCACCGACCCAAACACTAGTAGTATTCTTTTGCTCTGTAATGATTAGAGTTCCTAAATGAAAACTTTAACTGTGTTATTTAAGAGTTAAGGCACGGAAGTCAAAATCTATCTCTTTCTAGGCCAAAACTAAGCTAAAACAGAGATACTTTTTTGTCTCTTTTTACTTTAGTGACAATATTCAGCAGCTGTCAGTTATAAATTTTAGGTTATGCTGTCATGTTTATTTTTATGGATGTAATAGTTATTTAAGTATTAAGGGCGGTAGGTACGCTTTACCAGTCGAGGCTAATAGTGTGGAGACCGACGCGTAGCGGAGGTCTCCATATTAGCCGAGACTGGTAAAGCGTACCTAACGCCTGTAATACTTACACTATTTTTTGCCCGATCGAATCTATGAGTGAATTTTAAATATATAGAGTAAACATTAAACACATCACACTGAAAATGTAAATTTTCATTCGGTTAACGAGCCTGGTTGTTATGGAGTTGAATAAACAAAAACAATTTTTGTCTCAATCCGGACTAATTTTGGAACGATAGTAAGTGTTTTTCGACTTAAATGACGAGGTACTTTATTACCGAGCCTTAGGCGGTAAGGTGAACTTACCGCCCTTAGATCAGAGCTTGTAAATGAATCAAAACGCCCGATCGGACAAAAAAGTTTTTAATTTATACATTATCATCTATTTACTGTCATTTTTAAAACTACTTAGTTACCTATATCAATTTTATATCTAACACTTTAAGACAGCTTTTAATAAAGTATTAACTGGATGACGCTTATCTAAAAGGGAGCAACCGCCAAATTGCGTTTTTTAAACTGAAGGTACCAAATGACCGAGAATACTGAATATTAGTTTATCTAAAAATATCCAAATGACAAACTGCTCGCGGAGATCTTAATTAGTAAAAGCTGCGTTCGGTTTTACGTTCCAGCAACACTTTTAACGCCAATTCGTTCTTTTATTAGAATTGGAGCAAACAGAGCATGAACTCATACGTTCATTTATTATAGCGAGGAGCATAGAGAGTATACTCCTTTAACTCCAGCAGAGGTGGTGGTGTAAAGAGAGCAAATAACGACATAACCTAGAATTTATGATTGCAATTTTTGTTGAAATTATTTTTTGTAATACTTAATAATGGATATTCTGGGAATATTATTATTTAAATGTTCCGAATGTAAAGTACAAAGTTTTAATAAAGATAGAATTACTAGGCGTATACAAACGCAACATTACGTTAAAGGTAGGTTAATATAATTATAATTCTTTATAGTTAATATAAATATGGAAATTTAATACATTTATATGTAATTATAGATAGCTTTTGGCCAGATTTTCAATCTGTGCAACCGTACACAATTTCTAAAGCAAATGATGAGATAATAATAATAAATAATTAGATAAGTCGTTTTTTAAGGTTATCCATAACTTTTACGCTTGACGATTTCTGTGCTCTATATCGTTCTAGATAATATTTTGCACTCCATATACTTGCTGGTCACGTGACTACATGATCTACTCTGCTCTTGAAACGTAAAACCGAACGCACCTAAAGAAACCAAGTTGCAGGACACAAGTTACCAGTTTATAGTTTTCTCTAAAGAGATCCAAGGCACAGAAGGTCGTTTTGAATAATATTAGTTGTGGCGTTTAGTTCCCTTTCAAACATAAGGCATATTATTTGCTGACATTGACGTTTCGTTTCAAGGATGTTTTTAAGCGTTTGATGTAGGTAATATAAGTAAAAGAAGTGTTTTGATTCTTAAGAGATAGTTTTTGTATAAAAATTCAAAAAATAAGTATCAAAAAATAGCTAAAGGTCGCCCAGCAACCAGTAATTATTTTGCGCCAAAATCGTTTCAGTTGTATCCAATTCGAAAAGAAATTCCACGAAGAAATTGGCGGATATTAAGAGTCTGATGTATCTGATTCGAAATGATGTTAAAAACTTTTACAAAAATTTAAACGCAGTTAATTTGGATAGCAATTTGGAGACATTTGGAGAAAGTATTGATATTGTAGCTGAAACAGATGAGTAAAATTGCTTTCTTCGGACATTACTTTAAAATTGTTACACTGTTTATTGTATGCTTTTAAACTACTATTTTTTGTCAACAGAATTTTTGATTTCAAAGATAGGAAACTGAAACATTTAATACTTACCTTGGTTACTGTTTTGTATAACTTAAAAAGTTGTTTTATTGTTTGCGTTAAGTTTTTAGTGAATTACTTGTGTTTACTGTTTGCTTTAAGTTTTGTAAAGTTCTTTGAAGGTACGTGTTAGATATTATGAAACTTCCTTAGTTTATCTTTTTATATTACCTACTTAAGTTTTTAGGTTGTTTAGAGCAGCGATTCCCAACCATTTTCGTTCGCGGACCGCCAAACGACGTAACATTTGCTTGCGGACCGGTAAGGCAAGAAATTAAAGAAAACATTTCGCAAAATAAATCTTATAGCAATAAATTTACTTTTACATTGTATAAGAAGAATCTAAAATAATTAAACATCCATTCTTTATAATAACAAAAGTCGGTTTTGTACCTCATCCACTTCCCGCATACCAAAACTCGAACTACCAAAACGGAGACCGACCCGAAATCTACGGGTTTCGAGAAGCCAAGGTTTTTTCTTGTCGCCAAACGAATGTCGAGAAACGATGGCAGGGTGGGGTGAGGCGCCGAAGACCATAACCGGGTCCGACACACATAGGGCGGTCCATCGTTCAAAACCAGAACAAGATATCTCGAGACAGGGAGCGGAGATATAACCGAAAACGCTGGCGAGTGGATTTCGGGAGCGGCGATCAAAAACAGGAATGGGCGGTCGAGAATAGGCTCAAACGACCCAGGAGGCAATCATATAAAACCTCCAAAACTGGTTTCTACTTAGAAGCCTGATTAGTCTAGCGGCGGTAATATTACTTTAACACGATTCTCGGGTGAAAAACAAAAAAGAATTTTAATTTTTTGGCTGTAACTTTTCTTATGGTTTTACACGGCATTTGAAGAGGAAACATTATGAGATTGCCCTTTGTTTGATTCCCAAGGTAGTCGTTTTGGCTCCTATGGTTTCCGAGATACCGCCACTCGAAAACGGGCGGAGCTTCATAAAGCGGAGAGGGCTATAGATACGGAAAAAGCAATAGATGCACCGCTCGTAGCAGGCCGCGAGACATCGAATGCCGCCAACATATGTTCGATCGTCCCCAAAAACCCCATGTCAGCCCTAGCTCCCGCCCTCGGAAGAGTGTAGGAAAAAAAACTTTTCCGGTAGAAACTGTGCTGGCAAAGATTCCGAGGTCAGATTTTCCCTCCCACCTACCGTAAAACGGGGAAAGTTTTTTTTGAGATGGGTACCACCCAACGCATCGACGCACAAAAGCGGTCCGGTTCGAAGCAAGTTTTGCGGCCTTGCGAAATCCGGATTTTGATCGTTCGCGTTAATCGGGGGCGCAAGACAAAGATTCTTTCGGTTCTGGTATGCCTAGACCCGTGCGAGCCGAACCAGCTTGAAAATTCTAAAATGGAAGATTATCTATTACTACCCTATCAATACCGTCAACTTCGATAAACCATTTGACCCCATGTTAGCTCCAGGATACCACGAATAAAAAAAATTCTTTTACTAAAATTTTTGAAAAACACTGTTATTTCTCTGCGGACCGGCAGAGATTTTTGACGAACCGGCACCGGTCCGCGGACCGGCGGTTGGGAAACGCTGGTTTAGAGCGTTAGCGCTTATGTTTTTAATTTTTGTAAGACCAAAAAAAGCGTAATACTTACATAGTTTGTTGTTTCTTATTACTTAGAATTTTACTAGGTCCTTGAAAAGAATTTTTTTATTCAGTTTATCAGCGATTACTTTTGCTATTAAACTTAAGGTTCAAAAAAGAACAAAGATCTAAAGTTATATTTACATAACAATGGATCCATGTGACATGTATATCTTAGTTTTAAAAGATCCTAAGACTACAGATACTGCTCATAAAGATCCATGTATCAAATTTTACTTTAATCAAAAAGGAACTAAGCACTATTTCTACACACAAAATACGGTAGGAACATGAAATTGGTAAAAATTTTATTAGGAACCTTTAAGTTTATATATCTTTTGTAATAAAACGCTTAAGAAGAACTATAACAGTCAAAAATGGATTTTTCAGATTATAAAAACTTTTACCTCAATTTGCTCAATTCCAGAAATTGGTGGTTGGTGCCTTTTAGATAAGCGTTATCCAACTGTACCCAATTTCAGATTATATAATTGTCATATTGACAGTTTAATTTTTTAAACCAATTTTCATGATTACCAACATTCTAATAAATAGTTTTAAAATAGGAAAATTTAACATGTGTGACTAAACTCTAAATAATACCGAGCTCAGTTCTTTAGGCCTCAGTATTTAGAAACTCTAGTATTTTTTTAATCGGATTAGTAATAGGCGAGTGGACACCGTCCAACAATTCATTTAAAACAGTACACATTCAATTTTAGCCCTCTGAAATAATACAAAGTTTCAGTAAATAGTTTATATAAAAAATTACATAACGAAAAAATTAAATTAAAAACGTAAAATTTTCATAGCTTTTGAAAAATGCGATATCTCATAGTCATAGCTGCTTCTCTTCAGTATCAAAATGTAAAGACATACGCGATTAAATCTTTCAGGTAATTGGCATTGAGCTGGTATAAGATGGTTGCTAAAAACATAATGTATGGTTTAATGCGTTCTTTGTTTGCGGCGTTTCCACATGTGATTTGGAACACAACAACCTTACAAATAAAAAAAGATAATTTTAATAAATTTAATTTTAAAAATCACTTAAAGCAGTGATAAGTCGTTTTGATTTTGAAATACACAGAGTGTTGATAATAAATATCTACTAGTTTATTTATAAAACTCATTTTAGCCATTACTGTGAACAGGTTTTTCAAAGTTGATCTGGTTATTTTTAAAGAAAAGTACAAATAATTTCGTGTCCAAGCCTTGAAGAGATGTCTGTGTGTTAGCAAGGATCGAAGATAATATTAATAAACTACGAATTCAAACAACAAATCTACAACAATCCGATTTATTATTCTAACACACAGCAATAATTAACTATTGTATTCATAACAAGCAATTAACTCTGTAACGTTTCTCTTCTCTTGTAATCATCCAACCGACTGACTGGTTTCCCTTCGAGCATGGTCCAGACGCTCGCAAGCTATCGGCCGCTCTTAGTCGCGCGTGTCCGCGTCTCTTGTACTGAGTCACCTCCTGGCTTATCGAGATACCACTAAAATGTGTATTACAAATCTACCTGCAAACAAGATCCCAAATTCATCAGCAATTTACTATTAAAAAATATTATTAAAAACACCTGATTTATTTACACAAAATTTACAAAAAACAAAAACAATGAAAATATAACCTAAGGAACACGTCCGTAGACAGACAAATCAATTGCAACGTAAAGGAAACTACAACCCAATGGCACAACGCTGGTCGCAAGCTAGCAGTTATGACGTATACAGAGCGGGAAAATTACTTATTTAAATTTAAAGCAATTTTTAGGATTTTTTATGCCTAAAACATAGCCAGAGGAAGGTTATTTGCTGATATTTTGCTTTACTAGTAGGTGTTGACTGCAATAAAATTTTTAAAAAAAGTAATTCCTGTAGCCTATTTTTTTAGCAAATCTCGTTCTTTTGATTACTGATAAACCCTCACCTAGTGAGATATTTTAGCATGATTAATCCCTTTAACCCTTTGAATCGTAGAAATTCTGTGATTGACATGATAGAATCGTAAAAAGTGCTGTGACGAAACTTGTAACTATTGTCAATGTTCTTTTGTGACAAACCATTCTCAAATCACGCTAAGTTTTTTATGATTGTTTTAATTTAATCACAATGTGCAAAAGAATAGTCTATTGTGCGTCGTATACAATGTTTAAGTGTACAGATACATGCAGCATGATCGAAAATGATTGAGGACGGTTTGAATTTCCCGCCATGTTAAATTATTGTCACGTTGGCAACACGAATACTTTTCATCCTATATTGTTATCCCTCTTTTATTTTACAGTGGCGTCTCAAAAATATTTCTTTTAAACTTTATTCATTTTAAATAATAAACTTACTTGGCAACATAATCATCTAACATCTGTAGTTCTGAAAAGAACTGTTTTGTAAAATAAGAAAACAAGCGAAATAAAGCAAAAGTTCATTGAAAACCTGGAACAGCGTAGCAAAGCACAACGATGTAAACGAGAAACTGACGAGTTGACGCTGTAATTTGAAGCAACATATTTCAATAGTGCTACACTAATAACAGTAATAACGTGAAATATACTAAAACCTACAGTGCGAAATTCAAACCGTCCTCACTTAATTTGGAGCACACTATACTTTTGTGTTTCTATACAGGGTGCTGCTTTTACAATTTATCTAAACTATTCAAATCTTTCATCACAATGCCAATGATTATTTTTTAATTACAGTTCAAATATTTTAATTTTGAATATTGTGAATGCTGTTGGTTTAAAGCATTCTATAAAGTCTAACGTTAATTAGCAAGTATTAATTTTAAGTATTAATTTTGAGGTTCTGATTACATAATTAAATATAAATTTTAGTTATTCAAATTTGTGCCTAACTAAAAACTGCACTACATGTTTTGGGTCCATATCTTACCGTTACAAAGTATTAGGTATGTGATACAGTATTTCAACAGTAAAAAAAGTAAACGACAGCTGTCAAATTGACATTTGTAGGTTATATTTTCAAATTACAGTTCCAAGAAAGTATATTTTTACCTATTTAACCTATTATTACGAAATGGTAACTCCTGATGAGGAATATGATCAGTATGCAAAAGATCCTCGTACAGCTTGTAAATTTGGAGTTGACTGTTACCAGAGAAATCCCTTGCACCACCAAAAATATAAACACCCGCCAAAAAAGCGTCTTTCAAAGGAGGTAGGTATTAAACTTAAAAGTTATTTAACATCAAATTAAATGTATTATTTTAAGGATAACAAAAATGCTGAAGAACAGTCTACAAAAAAACGAAAAATCAATAAAGAGCATGATGAGGAGGGACAATCAAGCAAATCAAAAGCTGCTGTATCTGAATCAGAACCATCTACTTATATAGCCAAAAATATTGTGAATCAAAAGCCATCTAATGGTGAATCAAGTTCTAATGAAGTCGCTGATAGTACGGTTTCGCGAACACCAATGAATTCTGATAAAAAAGCTTTTATAAAAGAGAGATTTTTGGTGGATATGCCAGAAGATTTTTATTTATTTTGGGATTTTTGTAAACGGCTAAAAGCTGATGATCCAATAAACGCTTTAGCAAATGTAGGATTGAAATTAGTGGGACCATATGATGTTCTAGCTGATACATTTTTAAATATAGATAAAACACCAGAAGAATATTTAATACACTGGCGGTATTATTACGATCCCCCTGAATTCCAAACTGTAATCAAAGGAAACGATTCAACAGGGTACCATATTGGTTATTTTCGTGATGATCCTAATGCTCTGCCGGTATTTTTAGCTTCTAATCATGCAAAGAAAGATGGAGAATTTAAATGTATGGGAGAAAACATATTTGCAGCTATTAAGTGAGTCTGTTATTTTTAAGTTTATTAATCTTCACTAATTTGATTGCTGCTTTCTAGATTGCATCTCGCGGAAATAAATAAATCATGCGATCCTTTCAAGAAAATGAGTGTTTCTAAGTTAGCAAGCACTGTAGAAACCCAAGCTAATAAATTAAATTTAAATCTATCTGAAAAAACGCCTGCTATTAAAGAACGTGATAACAAGATACTTTCACGGACTTTTAATAAAGCTGGACTTATAGTTCCTTACAACAGGAAGTAAGCTTATCCTATCTAAATATAATACATTTGAATGTAAACATCGTTTATTATTGTAGAACACAGGTTGGCTATCGACATCTTTGTGTGTCCGACAAGGAATTAAGAAAACTGTTGGATCGTGTGGTTAATGCTTCTGATCAACAGAAAGATAAAGTAATGTCAGAAGTACAACCTGTTTTAACCGCTACTAGTATTGCTACAGATGAATGTGATTTTGGGACAGGTGTGGAATTAGGTTGGAATATTTTAGCTCATGGCGTTGAAACTTTAAATTCAACTATAGAACGATTTTTAACTACAGCTTATGAATTATTGCAAAAAACTGCCTTTTCTAAAATCATAGCAGCACATATGAAAAATCGTCGTAAAGGTGCAAATTTAAGTGTTATTTAAATGTAAGATTAAGAATTGTTTTGTATTTCAATGAATTAAACATAAATAAAAATATTTTACATATTTCTTGTTTCTAAACATAAGCATATTACAATTGTTGAACTTGTCTTTGATCATCTGGAAATCCTAAACTATAAAGACCAACAATAACTGTTCCTCCAAGTCCGACGTTATGCTGCAGAGCTAATCTAGCTCCTTCAACTTGTCTTTTACCAGCTGCTCCTCTTAATTGCCAACATAATTCTGCACATTGTGCTACACCTGTTGCTCCTAAAGGATGACCTTTTGAAATTAATCCCCCACTAGGATTGATTACATATTTTCCTCCATAAGTATTATCTTCGTTGTCAATAATTTCTGCAGCTTTGCCAGTATCACAAAGTCCTAATGCTTCATAAGAAAGTAATTCATTAACAGAAAAACAATCGTGTAGTTCTACCACTTGCACATTTGTAGGTTCACGTTTGGCTTTCTCAAATAATCGTCTAGCAGCCCTCTTGGTCATGTCACATCCCACTAAATTTATAAAACTTTTATCAAATGAATTAGGAAAATCTGTAACCATTTCCATTCCTAAGATTTCTACTGCTTGATTTTCCAAACTGTGAGTTTTTACAAATTCCTCTGATGCCAAAATTGCTCCAGCAGCGCCATCACTTGTTGGACAACACTGTAACTTTGTAAGCATTCCAAACATATTAGGCGAATCTAAAATTTCTTGAAGATTATATTCCTCTTGAAATTGCGATTTTGGATTATTAACAGAATGTTTATGATTTTTATAAGCGATTTTTGCGAAATGCTCCAATTTTGTGCCATATTTTTTCATATGTTCTAGAGCTGCATGACTGAACAGTTGAAGTGGTAACGCAACATCCTTCTTAACTCCAACTGTTTCTTTCAAAATATCTACGTGTTTATCCAGAGGACTTGTTCTGTCTAAAAACTTAGGTGAGAGACTACCACGCTCCATTTTCTCAAATCCTAGTGCTAATACGCAATCACTTCTACCAGATTGTACGGCTTCTTTTGCTAAATATACGGCAGTAGCTCCAGTGGCACAATTATTATTGACATTATAAATTGGTATGCCGGTCATTCCTACTTCATAAACAGCTCTTTGTCCACTAGTGGAATCGCCATATACGTAACCAACAAATGCCTGCTGTACTTCCTTAATTGTGATCTTGCAATCTTCAAGAGTTTTGGTTAATGCTTCTTTAGCGAGAACTGGATAATCTTGATTGCTTTTCGCAGGTTTTATAAATTTTGTCATTCCAACACCTATTACATATGCCTTTCTCATTTTTATTTCCTTAAGTATATAAAAGTTCGAAAATCAAAAGCGGTGTTGTTTACTTGAAGTTTAAATTATAACATATCAGTAAGTATAAATGTATTGTTATTTAGTTTATTTATAATGTTATCAGTGTTTGTGACCCTATAAAGATTAAAAGAAAAATATTGATTACTAACCATTAATTGTAAGATTTTTGTGTTTATTTTTAGGATAAGCTTTTAACTTGCAGTATGTTAATGTTTATAGATAATAAGCAGTGACGCAAATGTAATATATAATGTGGTTTATTGCTTTTCCTGTTTATTATGTAATGATTACCTATACAGGGTGATTATAATTAGTGATCAAATGGAAATTGTAAATTCTTAATACAAATAGAGGACCAAAAAATCTACTTTACTTCTCTGCCAAGTTCAACCCCTTAAAAAATATAGTCGTCTAAAGGCTAAATTAAAATTTAGAATAAAAAGAATTTCAGTTCATAGGAACATCATAAACCATAATTAATTTGAAGTTGAAGCTAATTGAAGCAATGCAAGGTGTTTATTGTTGATTGGTCATCCATTCATTAAGCTGAAATAGTTATTTACATTACAAGCTGCGAAAGTTAACTTTTAGGTGCAAGGTGTTTTTGAATAATGGTCGAGGTCAAGCATAAGCAAACATTATTTTTCGACATTTGTAAAATACCGTCATAATTTTTGAATATTTGAATAGGAGTAAATATTTCCAGTGCATTCAGCCAAGAGTTTAATGAATATTTGGCTTTAAATCTTTCTGGAACATACAACAATTTTACTTTTACATTTAATTTTCGTTCAAAATAAATAATAATTAAATTGGCAGTTTTACTTTTTTGTCCAGGACACGAAAGTTTTTCATACCTAGCAACCACCCTTGGTTGATCACCTATCATGTTTTACTTTCACTTTCAATAGCCTTATCAAGATAGAAAGTTACAATTTCGTAAAGAGGAGAATGAAACAGTTTTATTTCATTTTATGCAGGATTTTATTTTTAAACTTTCTTGACTCCATTTGGTATGGAGTAGGCTTACCATAATTATGGTTAAACTGGGACGGATTAAAAAAATATACAAAAAAAAGTAAAACTCCAAAAGATTTAAAACTTAAATTATAGTTCCATTATCAAAAGCATTTTTTTGCAAAACACATTAACTAAAGTACATTCTGTTCAGCAAGAAAGTAGGTACGAGTATTTATTTTTGATTTTTTTACATGAAAGTACAAGGTTGTTACGTCGCACCCATTCAGTATATCACGAAATATCCATCGGCGCTAAGAATGGCTTCAGGGCCGGCACTAGCAGTTTCGCCAGCCCGGGCAAAAAGGTAAAATGCCGCCCTTTTATAACAAAAATTAAAAGAGATAATGTAAACCCATCCCACGCTTAGTAGTAAAATAAAACGAGAGCAAAAAAATTGATATTAAAAATGTTGAAGTTTTGATTTATTAAAAATACAAATTTCTTGATTTATGATTTTGGCACTGAATTGAAATTAAGGTTGCACAGCAAAAAAAGAAAAGACACAAATCTAGTATATAATTATAAAATGCATATATTAAAAAGGTAGTAAAACAAATTATAGAACCACTAAAAATAAAAACCTATAATTATTAAAAATACAGTTAAACTTAAAAGTGTTTTTTTCTCACTTTTAATTCTGAGAATTTTTTGATAATTTTTTGACATCAATTTCTTCAGCTAGCTCATGTTCAATGACTAATGTTGTCAAGCCATTTAGCCGATCCTCGGTGGTTGCAGGGCGTAAAAAACTTTTAATTAACTTTAATATGGAGAAACTTCTTTCTCCACTTGCCACACTTATTGGGAGAGTAAGCAAGATTCTTAAAACTATACCGAGATTTGTAGCAAAATCCAGCTTTGAAAAGAATTTTAAAATCTCGATAGGACTTTCTTAATTTTTTATTTAGTGAGGCCAAAACCGATACTATCTCGTCTGCCAGGTCCAGCGCGTTTATATCTGATGAATTCCCATCAGTTAACACTATTTCTAGATCTAGGTACTGATTAAATCAAACCTGGATTCAAGTGCATTGATAGCTTGGTCTAATGTGAAAAAATAAAATTCTGCTTTATATTTCAAAGTAGGATTTTCTATCGAATCATCTCGTACCTCATAGTCAAAATTAACATTCCTTCTTCGAACTCTATGACGTGGCTGGGTAAGCTCAAAATTAGCCGGTATGTCAATTTCGTCGGCGAGTTCTCGAGCATCGCAAAGCATTTCATTAAAGGCGGTGTCCGATCTAAGATCCTTGAAAACATCTTTACAATTTTTCAAGAGTTCCATAGCAGATGGTAAGTCATAGCCTTTTGTCTGCAAGAGTTTACTTATTGGATTGATACAATTTAAGATTTTGTACCAAATTACAATGGAGCATAAGAACCTAAATTGTTTAACACAACTTAATAGTCTAGAAGACTCAACTCTTATAGAGTTGTCAATCTCCGAATTATTACAAACAGCAAATAAAGCATCGTATATCTTTCCTAATTGATACCTCAGTGGTTTTAATGCAACTATTCGGCTTAGTATCACTTAGGGGTTTCAAAGTTAGTCCCTGAACATATTTTATTAATATGGTCCATCGAAAAGTTGAAGAGGAAAAAAATAGATATATTTTTTGGACCCTATTAAAAAAATTGCCGGCTTCGAAGGATGCCTTTGCCATGTCATTAACGACCAAGTTTAATGAGTGGCTACTACATAGGAGATAAAATGCTCGTGGATTTAACGCTTTTATTCTAGATTGTACTCCCGATTTATCACCTCTCATGTTAGCCCCATTATCGTAAGCCTGTCCCCTCATATCCTGCAAATTCAATCCCAATGTATAAAGTCTTTTAAGTATTAGAGTTGAGAGTTCAGAGCCCCTCGATCTTTCAACCGGAAGAAAGCCTAAAAAGCTTTCATTAATTTTAATGGAAACCTCATTGGGATTGGATTTGTCAATGGATATATACATTACTAAGACTGTCATTTGCTCGATCTTGCTGACATCAGGAGTAAAATCTAGAATAATTGAATAATATCTAGCTTTTTTAATCTCGCTTATAATGTGAGATGTTATATTTTCACTTAAAAGAATATAATTATTTCATTTTGAATATCTTTTCCGTGATAGTGGACTTTAACTTCCTTTTTTTGAGCACTCTGCGGATATGTTCTTCCATTACTGGATCAAATTGAGAAAGTAATTGAATAATTTGTAAAAAATTACCATTACCGAAATCGTAAAGTTTGTCACTTGCACCACATTTTTATTGTTGAAACAATTCGTAGAAGCACCTCGTACCAGTAATTTATCTCTGCGGTAATGAGTCTTTGTGAGTGACTGTCAATCGTTTTAGAGTACTGTATTCTTTGACTAAATTCAATCCAAGATTTTTGACTTTGGATATGGTTTTTAGAGGTTTCATGTTGTTTTAAAGTCTCATCGAGGTGCATCCAATCTTTAAAACCTTCAGTAGAAAGAGAACTTAAAATAGAACCAAAAAGTTTGCAACAAAAGCAATAAACACAGTTTTTTGCAATTGAATAGACTAACCAGTTACGCATGACTTTTTCACCATTTTTCATGTTTCTCAAATAATGAACTGCGCTAAATCTTCAACCGGTATCATTATACGGAAAACTGTATTCCTTTAATGGTTGAGGTGCTCCTTCTTTTACCAAAAAATATATTTCGGCTTCTGATAAGCTAGTTGGCCAGGAACCCGGATCTGAATTTATTATCGTAGCAAATGTCTCTTCTTTGGATTTTCCTGGAGTAGGTTCAGTGGACGTCCCTGGAATAGGTTCTTTGGATGTCTCTGGAGTAAGCTCCACTTGAGCAATATCGGTAGCTTGATTGGTAATGGATTCATAATTAAGATTTGAATCAGCTTCTAATATCTCTGTGTCGTCTTTGTTCCTTTTCGTGCCTTGTAGGTAACTTAACAGACTTCCAGCCTGTTTTTGAATTTGAACTTGCTTTTCGACCCTTTTTCTTTTGTACTGAGCACCTGATAATCTTTTACGTCTATCAGACATTCTAAAAACAATTAAAAAAATGTTTCAATGAAAAATAATTGTTTTTTTAACGAAATAGAAGCGTTTTCGAATATTTTTCGAATGTTTCAAGACGAGATTTTGTTGGCATTGTTTAGGGTAAATTGTTAAAAAAACACTTGCTATTCCATTGCTGACGTTTCGGTTTTAATCAAACCTTATCCAGAGGTTCAAGGTTTGATTAAAACCGAGACGTCAGCCATGGAATAGAAAGTGTTTTTTTTAACAATTTATCCTAAATAACGCCAACAAAATCTCGCCTTGAAATAAGTAAATAAGGGTACGAAAAACAAAAGATTTTTCGAATGTTTTTGGTAAGATGCTCCCCTACGAGGGTTAATTTTTACCCCTGACATTTATTTATAGCGAACATGAGTTGAGCGGTACCTTGTCTGTTCTTACTTACCTTTTGATTCTTCTTATGTATTACATATACTTGTATTACGTTTTTTTAAATCGTTTAATTAGATTTAGAATATTTACTGTCAAAGTTACCATAAGCCGAAAAAATATTTTTCTGAACAACTACTTTTTGCTTGGACCCATCGATTTTATTTTTAAAAAAGGCACTTTTGCTTATTTCTGTTAGGTAACATGCTCAAAGAAATACTTTTTATTTTGCTCAGATTATTTTCGAAAAAATACGTCGTTGTAAGAAGAATTATAAACCTTTCAAAACGAGGTACCACTTGACTCACTTTCATTATCCAAATAATAGGGGTAAAAATTACCCTACATATGGGTTGATAAATATAAAAAAACAAAATGAAAAGAAAAGTGACTTCCTTCAAAACAAAATCGACGTGTCCGTGCAAAAAGTCAAAATTTAAACATAACATGCTTAAAAAAATATTTTTTAAATGGCTCATGGCAAATTTAAAATTAAATATATATCAAAAACTATTCAAACGATTTATAAAAAATCGACCGTAGTAAGAAGAATTAAGAGCCCTTAAAAACAAGGTGCCACTCGGCCCATATTCCCTATCTAAATAAGAGGGGTAAAAATTACCACTCATAGGAGGTGTATATCCTACTTCATGAAACACCAAAGTGGCCAAACAATTGACGGATTTGAGCGTTTTTCCAAAAGCATCCTGTAGAAGCTATAAAAATATTTGTTTAGAAAAGCTGCCTATTTTTTAATTATTACCTACTCACCTTAGTTTTACAACACACTTTATGACACAATTTTCAAAAACTCACGGCAAATAATAATTGTATGTAACGCACTCTACTTCACTAGTACCAACCTGTAAGGCAATTATTGCATAAATAAAACAATCGAACTGCCTCTTTTCCTTCTATAAATAATAGTAGCGTAAAAATCGTGTCACAGCTTGTTATGACTAGTTTTTCGCGACCTCATACGCATACATGTCCCGACAAATTAAAACACACGGTAAGAAATTCTTTCACAGCACTTTGTATGTGTGTCCATTTATTTAAATTATAATAAAAAGTGTAATTTTTTATTTTATACATTTTTAAGCGGAAGTTTATTATACTTGTGAGCGGTTTCCTTGAAATATTTTGATATTTTATCTATATTGCTCTGTATTTTTGGTTCGGTTTTGGATTTGGTCTTTAATACACAAAAACTCTACTCATCTTTCAAAACCTGTTTTTATTTAAAAACTGCATACTTCAACCTTCTTATGTCGTTCTCATGCTTGAGGATTTTTGAAGTGAGTGGATACATATACTTAAAAGTTCGTAAAACATATTAAAAGCAAATTTTATTAAAATTCCATCTTTTAATTTTTCATAAGCATTCAAATGAATCTTGGATTAATCATTTTCTTCATCTACTAGTTAATCTTACAGCCCATTTGCCTCCTCCTAAGGTTGCCGCCCCAGGCATAGGCCTGGCTTGCCAGCCCTGATGGCTTGGGTGTCTCCTTAGTGTGCTTTCTAACAGTTTTTTTTGCGTATTTGAACGCTAGATTTTCCAAATCATCATTGGCAGCTGCTTCAAATCGAACATACTCTTACGTGTGAGTTGGCACTTCATATAACTCTGCACATTTTTGATTGGATTGGCATCCAGGAATTGGGAAGGTCAAGCCGACGTTGTGATGCCATTTTCCGTCTTCGACATGCTGCAGTCGGCTTCGATGTTGTGGATCGTTGTCTTCTTGTAAGACCCAATTTGTATTCCCAAGTCCAAACATCTTGTTGACCGACTTCAATATCCACGCTTGTACATTCTGACCATTTCTTGACCATTCAAATCTTCAGTATACATTGCGGAACATCTTCACCGAGTGTTAGACTGTGCGTCGGACAAAATGTGCACCACGGGCGGACCAAGCGCGCTTTACAAGAACAGTCCCTGTGTATTTCCATGCTGGATTGTGAGAGTAGAGGTTTTTAAGCTCATGTTTTGGTACGGTATGTCCGCCTCTTTTAAACGCTGTCGGACTTCACAATTATTTTAAATTCTTTTACCTAGCAGCCTAGCACCAACTTTACAAAAAAGTTACCATATTTTATGACTTGGCAAGTATGCCATAACATCTATCTTTCTCAGATGAATTAGTATTCGTTATTTTTCCTTTGCTCACACATGAAAACCCAATCCCAAAGCCAAATTTTACCAATACTGTAAGTCTATTTTGATTTACCAAGACACCTGTATTTGCGTTATTTTTCTTCCTGCCCTAGTAGCCACAATATTTCTTTAATATTTAAAAAATATAAATATAATATTATAATGTGTTTTAAACATTTAAAAGATTAGAAAAATATTTATAAAATATTGAAAATAAAATATTTAGAAATATAATGATATACATATTAAATAAATATGTTATTTGTGTGTAATTTTTAATATTTTGAAACGAATATCAAACAAATATTTTATTATTATTATGTCGACCGATGTGTACTACTAGGGTGCTACTTTTTTTAGCTTCTTGCAGACATGTTTTGTATTGTTCAGCGTCATACATCTTTTTCTTTAGAATGCCATTGTACGTACTACATGGACATCTCGATCGTGGAATTAAGCGTCATTTAATATTTGCAAGTAAGATTACCTTGGAATTATTTGACCTTGGAAATTGTACAAATATACTTTTTCGAAACATTGTTATAGGAACGTGGAGGTTTTTCTGTACGAAATCACTCGCCTCTAACATGATGACATAGCACATACTCCCGGGAAAAGTTAATAACAGGAATAGCTAGTAATCTTGGGCAAAGAAACCGGACCTATTCAGCTAAAGGTCTGTTCTGTTGGAATTTCGCGGTAATAATCTAAGCTGATAAAAACTATGATTTTCCTTTGTGAATGGTGGTAAAAAATTCTATCAACATTCAACAAGCGACCAGTTATTTGGAAATAAAATGTTTGAGAGAACTAGATGGATTCATAAACGCTCAGCCCCAGTAGCTCGATTTTATCTGCTTCAATTTTACGTGGGAAATAATAATTATTGGTTAAAACACTAGAAGCAATGTATTAGTTATCTTTGAATACAGCCATGCTATACTATACAGTAATATATAGCCTTGATAATGGTTAAATGCTTTCTGCAGTTTTTCTTAGCTGTAACACAAATGTGGGATTTGTGCTATAACATCTGAAGTCGGCTGCATCCGCACGTTGAGCTTGCGTAATGATAGTGTAACATTCTTTTTAAAATAATAATCAAAAAATGCTGTTTAAAATCGTCTATTAATAAAGAAAAGATTATTTACAATGCACTTAATTAAAAACACTATAACTATAAACTATTTAACAAACTATTAAAAATGCTAGGTATTTACAAATTTATTTGAGGACTTATTTATATAAAAACTATTTATGTATTAACTAATTATTCACAATTTATTTATTCAGAGTACATTTTAACACGACGCTGGTTAAACATTAACCAACTCCTTCTACCGGCGACTCAATTTATATTCATACGATGACTCATACATCTAGAATATTCGATGACGTGTTGATGAGTCATACACGCAGCTGTCGATAAGTGACGTCAATGAGGCGTGTCGATGAGTCATACTTGCATGTGTTGATTGATGAGTCATACGGTTGATGACTCATATATCTAGAATGTTTGATGACGTCATATGTGGGTTTACTATTCGTTACAATAGTAATCGTTCCTCCCTCCCGCACAAGCTTTTAGGGCAATGAGTAGTAGCAATCATTATAATTAGGTTAGTTTTCTATCTAGATATTATCTATTATCGACTAACCTTGGAAATGCAATAAGAATTTCAACTTTTAGAGAACTTACAGAATGGCTGTCAGAACATCGTTCGATAAAAGAGGTCGAGCTCATTATTAAATACGTAGCCTGCTGAGCTAGCCATGATGTGATCCACTGATCAGTTGCATTATCTAACTAGTGAGCTTCATCACTAACTAACTTTACAAGGAAGATTCCATTGTATGAGGTAATGAATTCTATGTTTTTGGAAATTTCATAAACATTGATGTCCCAAAACTACTTCTTCTACTTATCAATACAAAGAATATGAGCTCGGTACGAAGAATTCATTGTTGGATGATTTGAGCTAGACACTAACTAGATAAACGTTTGTCATAACATAAATAAAAGAAAACGTAATAACATTTTTATATTTATTTATTTTACAGAACTATTATACTACAAAAGTTTAAAAAGTATTGAAGAAACTGGTCATCAAATATTGCTTATAGTTTAGACTGTATAGCTTCTGCCCTTCTTCTTCGAGACTCTTCCGACTTTAAAGCTACATGGTCTTTCAAATCGACTAATCCCTTCAATTTTATTTCGTTTTTCTTAGGAAAACCTAACGAATAAAGGGCAACCACAACTGCTCCTCCTAAACCTAAATTATGTTGCAGTGCCAATGTAGCGCCTTCAACCTGTCGTTTACCAGCTTCTCCACGTAACTGCCAACATAATTCAATACACTGTGCAATCCCTGTGGCACCTAACGGGTGACCCTTTGAAATTAAACCGCCGCTTGGATTAACTACATATTTCCCTCCGTACGTATTATCACCTCGATCAATTAATTCCGCAGCTTTTCCTGGCTCGCATAATCCTAACGCTTCATAAGAAAGCAATTCGTTAACAGAGAAACAATCATGTAATTCTACGACTTGTACATCTGAAGGCTTGCAACTGGCCTTTTTAAATACACGATCAGCTGCTAATTTAGTCATATCGTAACCTACTAATTTTATGCAACATTTTTCAGAAAATGTAGATGGTAAATCTGTAGCCATCTCCATTTCTAATATTTCAACTGCTTGGCCTTTTAAATTATGATTTTCTACAAATCTCTCTGAAGCTAAAATTACGGCCGCTGCCCCGTCACTTGTTGGACAACATTGTAATTTTGTTAATATTTCAGATACTTTTTTAGAATTCACTACATCTTCAAAGGTGTATTCTTCTTGGAATTGGGAATATGGGTTATTAACCGAATGTTTGTGGTTCTTGTAAGCAATTTTAGCAAAATGCTCTTCTTTGGTTCCATATTTTCTTATATGTTCCAATCCTGCGGCATTGAACATTTGAAGCGCTGGTGGAATTATATCCAATCCATGAATTTCACACAAAAGCTGCATGTGTTTATCAATTGGGTTTGTTCGATCTGTAAATTTCATACCGATGCTACCAGGTTCCATCTTTTCAAATCCTAATGCTAAAACACAGTCATTCTTTCTAGATTCTATGGCCTCTTTGGCTAAATATAAAGCTGTTGATCCTGTTGCACAATTGTTATTAACATTAAAAATAGGTATACCCGTCATTGCTACTTCATATAGTGCTCGTTGTCCACATGCCGAATCACCGTAAACATAACCAGCAAATGCCTTTTCTATTTCTGAAGAACTTACTTTGCAATCTTCAAGAGATTTTAAGATGGCTTCTTTTGCTAACTCCGGGTAATCTGCATCTACTTGGCCCGGTTTAGTAAATTTGGTCAATCCAAGACCCACCACATACACTTTAACCATTCTTAGAATTTCGCGTTGTTTAATGTGCAATAATCAATGTATTCCCTATTTGCGTCTCTGCTATATTAAACGCTTAAAAAACATAGTGCATGCAGATTAGATCAGGTCAAAAAAAATAATTGTGTCAATATAAGTTAGTATTACAGAAGTGCACTATGATCTAACATAATTATAGGAAAGATAAAATAAGAAATTGTATCACTATGTTGGGTGATTGAACACTTAATAAAATCATAGATCATATACAGAGTGTTCTTATTTAATGGTTACATTACAGTATGGTTATCAGTTAATAGTAATTAAAAATGATAGATGTTTGTTCAGTTAAACTCCTGGATTTAAAAGGCGTGTTGTATTGATAGGAATGATAAGGAAACATAGTAATCAGCAAGTTAAGGTAACCTGAAAAAAATTAGCGAATTGTGAATCACGAATACAAACAGATTTTAGGCTATAGCTAAACAAGATGGCTTACTTTTGTTGAGTTCAGTATTTCAACTCGTTTTGCTCTGAAACCTCTATATTGCTATAGTTACAATTATTTACAGGAATGGATATCATAGAAATCGAGCTATTAGAGTAAACAGCTGAATTACCGAATGCGGCTTTTAATTCCTGTGCTGAATGGTTTTCGATGATGTTTTCGTTTCTAAAATCGTTTCTTTGCAGTCGCAACATTGGAAATATCCAAGCAGAAACAGTTACAATTGTCAAATCGAGCTTGTAAAAATAAATATGTTTTTGTACGACCATGCTATTTCGAATTGTTTACCATACTTGGTTTTAGAACAGTAGGTTATATTTACTGGTTGCTAAGCAAAAACGCGTCGGTAAGTAATTACTTACCGTTCAGTTCTGTCAAAAACAGAACGGTAAGTAAATTATATGTAATTTATAGAATAAATGCATGATCTTTAGATGTTTCTTTCGTGATCGCGAAAAAAACAATATTTTCTAAATAATTGGACTATTAAAAAAATGTATGTTTTTATTTAAATTTGCTTAGGCATTTTCAATATCCGAATTATATTCGTTTTCAGATTCACTCCTTCTCACAAATTTGACAAATATCGTAACATTAAAAAATAATAGTAATTACAAACGTATCCATGGTAACGACAAAAATATCGTGATATTCAAAAATAAAATTACCAACGTATCCATGGTAACGACAAAACCTACTTAATATTTGGTGGATATACAGGGCAAAGATAAATTATCTTAAATCTATTTTTTTACCATCTTCGGGATATTTCCTTAGTTAATACCTTTGTATTCATAGTGATCGTACAAAAAATAGTATAAGCATCTCGAACAGTAAGGCGTTTACCGATCTCCTCCAATATTGGCGACTGAGCGAAGCGAAGTCGCCAAACATTGTCGTCGATCGGTAAACTGTCCTTACTGTTCTTGATACTTAATATACTATTTATTACGTGTTCTGTTAGAACAATCTTTGGTAAATTCTAAAGGGAGGATCTTGTATCAGATGTTTCAAATCCTTTATTCTATTTAAAAAATCTTAGTTATATTACACTGAACGGAATACCTTGCTGAGCGGAGATACAAAAGGGTCATGATTTCACTTGAGAAGTTAATCTCCAGCATGTTTTGAATGATCCTCCAAGCCAACTAGTCCCGCTTACAGCCGAGTTTGAAAACTACTAATTTGTTAATACCTGTGGTAAGTAGGTTGGTCCTCAAATCCTATAATGTCCTCCACAGGACTGTGCAACTGGGTTCTTGATAGTAAAAACGCTTCGTTACCAAGTAATAAATGGAACGCCTATGCTCCGACAAGTGTAAGGCTTTGCTAACAGAAGAATTATGTCTTTGGAGTTTGTCCAGCCGTCCAAATTTCTTTCTAAACACTACAGCTAACCCTCTTGTCACACGTAGGTCCCTAAAGGCAGTGGGCAAGGGAATTATAGACAGGCACCTTGAAGCGAGGTCTTGTACCCCGGTTGTTACTCCGAATCGAACTTTTCTGGTCCCGGAAAACGCAGCCGTAAAGATCGGCTGGTTATCTTTATTAGTAGATAAGCTATAACAGTTCTAGCTCAAAATCCCATGTATTTTCTTATGAAGGTTCGTTTTACCATTCAAGGTCATCCGCGGTTCCCCACTCCTATCCCCACTACCCCCTACTTAGGCCCCCCACTTAGCCCCCTACTTAGACCCCCCACTTAGCCCCCTACTTAGGCCCCCCACTTAAGCCCCCCACTTAAGCCCCCCACTTAAGCCCCACTCCTATCCCTACTCAGCGGCCATTTTGAATAGCCATTTTGAATCGCCATCTTGGATCGCCATTTTGAATCACCATTTTGAATGTCATTTACATATCCGCCATTTTGTATCTGTCATTTCCAACTTGTCATCATTTCCCGCTGAAAGATTTGAATTCCTAGCGCTGCTAATGCCATCTATCGGTGACGTCATATGATCGGTATAGTAGATTTCTATACGCCTGTAGATAGGCAACCCACTATATTTTTTTTATAAAAATCAATGGAGCCAACAGGGTTTGAACCGGGGACCGCTCGAATGGTAGCCAGCCAATGCATCCACTACACCAACGAGGTAATCTATTAAAGCACTGTAAACTGGTTATAAAAAAAAATTGTTGACTAGCGACTACGTACTCATAACATAATACATGTTAGTAATTTGTAGTATTATATCATACGGCTCCCTCTTCCTCCTGCATGTGTCATGATTGATTGATTAAGTAGATGATTATTCCTGTGCTGTGATTGATTAAAGGGTCAACATATAAAATAGGTATAAATTATCATATCTAGAAAAAACAAGTTAAAAATTCAATTAAAGAATCATTTAAAAAAAAACATATTAATGGATAAATACTTAAAAGCAATTTAAAACATTCGATTACACAATAAACAGAATTTGTTTGCTAAAGAATCAATTACAATAAGATTAATTAACTAATTAATTAAAAACTTTTATATGACTACATTGTTTAGTTATAAAATATTAAAAATTGTTATATTTAGGAATAATAATTTAAAAATTCGATAAAAGAATCATTAGGGTTTTTCTGAACAAGATAATTAAAAAGTTTGTTATTTCTAATAATCAACTAGATTGATTTTATTATTTTTAAACTTTCAACATATAAGCTTATACCTAAAATATTTAGATCTGTTCAGTTCAACTGAAGCTCTCATCATCGATTAATATATGTTTCTTGTTTTATTCTGAAATCCAATTTGGTAAGTTACTTTTCCGATTTTAATGATATTATGAAAACTAATGACTTTGAACTTTGTTTTAGATTGCACCGTACCATCTGGAGTTCACAGCTGATTATTATAGTGATTTAATGTTGTTGGCGCCTTTAATAGTTACTGTTTTATTATATCCCTTCGCTGTTAATATTAAGGTAGGTCTTATGTTAATAATTATTTTGTTTAAAACTTAAATATATTCGGAATGGTTTCTGATCTAATTTTTTAACAATGTATTAAGCTTATTACATAAGTCTTTTTTATACAGAATATATACGCCTGTATTCGACCTCTAGAGGGTTCATAAGACTAGACTAGACCAGACCAGACCAGACCAGACTAGACCAGACCAGACCAGACCAGACCAGACTAGACCAGACTAGACCAGACCAGACCAGACTAGACCAGACCAGACCAGACCAGACTAGACCAGACCAGACCAGACCAGACCAGACCAGACCAGACCAGACCAGACCAGACCAGACCAGACCAGACCAGACCAGACCATACCAGACCAGACTAGACTAGACTAGAGATGATAGACAGTAAAATCATGAACAATTATACCACCTGTAATATAATAGAGCTTACTTGATATTTTAAAATTAGTGGCTGAATCTAATTATTACAGAAATTCAATTGTAGAAACTGAAGATGTAATCTTTAAAACATCTAAAGTTAGAAGTTTTTAGTAGTCAGGTTAGATTAATAGAGGGTGTTATAATCAAATCGTTTTTAGAAACTATTTGTTTTGTAAGATTGGCGCCGTAAGGAAAAACAACATAGCTGTAGTCTTGATTTTGAAATTGAGATAGTTCGGAACAAAACGATGAATACAAAGTTTAGAAGTTTATTTCAAAATTCTGTGATAAAAAACATTAATTCTTCTTTACTTTAAAACCCAAAATTGCATGATAAATCAATATAATATTAATATAAATGATTAAATTAAATGAAGCAATCTAGGTTAGACCCCCAAAAATTATATTAAGGTTATAGATTTTAAACTCCGGTCTACGTATTCC
The DNA here is from genome assembly GCA_929113105.1 of Agrypnus murinus. Lineage (NCBI taxonomy): Eukaryota > Metazoa > Arthropoda > Insecta > Coleoptera > Elateridae > Agrypnus > Agrypnus murinus. Next base: position 99,908,320 of record OV816029.1, read on the forward strand.
GTGATTAAGACTTCAATAGTTGAACGAGTTATTCGTACAATTAAAATTTCATGCGGTTTCAGATGATTCCAATTTTCAGTTTAAAATATTGAGAAGTAATGATTGATTGACCTAGACATCTAATCTAATTCTTTTAATTGTAATTTTTTTCAGAACTACTGTAGTCCTTGTACTGTTGCTTAGTTTTTTCAACTAGCGGTTGCTTGATATTAAAATTCTTTTCTGATAATGTATGTCAATTTAAAATATATTTAAAAGCAAATTTGCATTGCTACCGCAGTAAATGTAAATGTAAATAATACCCGTTTTAACTTCTATTCTATTCTATTATGGGCTATTTATAATAATATCTGTTTTGCATGTGTTAGTATATCTTCGTTTTCATACTTTGCATCCGTTTACATGATTGCATGCGGTTAAATATATTATTTTATAGTATGTGTACTTACGTGTTTATATGTATGTATTTATATGTATTCATATGGATTACTATGTCTATGTTTGTATCTGTTTATATGGTTTCATAGTCCTGCTCCTCATGTTTATAGTATGTATGAGTAGTTTGAATATATTTATAGTAGGCAAACGTATAGCCCCGAGACCACAGAGCTTGTCTTTTAAATTACTACATACGAGTTATTTATAAAAATGCTTTCACGTATATTTGATTAAATCCAATTTATTTAAAAATAATTCCCGGAAAATATTTATAAATATTGTACATTAATAATATTAAATCTTTAGGATTCCAAAATTATAAGCCAATTATGATTATTATCATGAGTCATTGAGATGAGACAATTATTAACCTTATATAAGCCAATCGTGAAGAAACTCGAGAAATTTTTCTTGATACATCTTAAATATAACAATTTGAAAACTATATACAGATATTATTACTACATGAGCCCCGTAACATCAGTCGATCCGCGGCTTTTTATAGAGGTCGAATACAGGCGTATATATTCTGTATATAACCTCTTAGTTAACATAGTATTTTATAAAATAATTAGATATAGTTATATTTACTATCTATTCTTTTAAACTGCTGTTATACTTACCATGTTTATTTTAATAGATGTTATATATATATATATAACGTGTTTATATGTATGTATTTATATGTATTCATATGGATTACTATGTCTATGTTTGTATCTGTTTATATGGTTTCATAGTCCTGCTCCTCATGTTTATAGTATGTATGAGTAGTTTGAATATATTTATAGTAGGCAAACGTATAACCCCGAGACCACAGAGCTTGTCTTTTAAATTACTACATACGAGTTATTTATAAAAATGCTTTCACGTATATTTGATTAAATCCAATTTATTTAAAAATAATTCCCGGAAAATATTTATAAATATTGTACATTAATAATATTAAATCTTTAGGATTCCAAAATTATAAGCCAATTATGATTATTATCATGAGTCATTGAGATGAGACAATTATTAACCTTATATGAGCCAATCGTGAAGAAACTCGAGAAATTTTTCTTGATACATCTTAAATATAACAATTTGAAAACTATATACAGATATTATTACTACATGAGCCCCGTAACATCAGTCGATCCACGGCTTTTTATAGAGGTCGAATACAGGCGTATATATTCTGTATATAACCTCTTAGTTAACATAGTATTTTATAAAATAATTAGATATAGTTATATTTACTATCTATTCTTTTAAACTGCTGTTATACTTACCATGTTTACTTTATAGTCGGGTATGTAGTACCATTATTAGTGTATACGAAATGTACTATTTTAATAGATGTTATATTATATATATATATATATATATATATATATATATATATATATATATATATAAAATGGAGGACGATCTTGACTGTTTAGATAATGTTATTTATAAAGTTTTTTGGGATTGCAGTCAATTCTATAATAAAAACCCTTTTTAGATGGTCAAGCTTTCGTTTTATTGTTTAAAACTTCTTCAGGACCCTATAATTGACATATATAATATTATGAAGTTAATGTACATGATGTGTTACCTCTAGATGAGTCTATTGTAATATATTTATGGAGGACATTTTTCTTCGATAATGAACAAATAATCACTATAACATTAACACTAAATGGTATAAATAAAATTTCTTTAAAGTAAAAAAGTTAGTTAATGTATAAATAAAACTTTTACGTCATTTTCTAAATTTGATAACAACTATCATATGTAACTATTTTAATATTTTTGAACTTTTTTATATGGCTGAATTGGTCAATCGTGTTTTAAAGTTACATTTATTAAAAACTTTTTATTTATTAAAACAATATCAAGACTGTTTATGTTTAGGAAATAGAATATACTATATTCACTATGATGGTTTATATATAGTCGAGTTAGTTATTAATAAGGTATTGGTAAAAATGAAATATTGATATTTTATATGGTTTATATTTAATGATAATTAAATTTTAATATCATAGACAATAGAAAATCTGATCAATTTAAATTATGTCAAAAGAAGTAGAATTGTTTTATTACATGGGTTTTTTATGTAGAAGGTATGCATATATTGAACTCATTTTAGCTATATCGGTACGTTTGTTTAAAGAGTTTTCTTGACGTCTGATGTAAATCATTTCTAAAAATAACCGTTTTGTATGGTTATGTTCAGTAGCAAGTACTTTAACATTAGAGTAGTCAATTTTGTGACCTGTAATTTGATGATGTTCAGCTAAAGCACAACAATTCGACTTAGACATATTTCGGCAGTCGCTCTTGTGAGAAGTAATGCGAGCTTTTAGGTTTCTACAAGTTTGACCGGTATAGGTGTTGTCACAGTTACCACATGGAATTAAATAAATAACATTATATTTTTCTAATGATTCTAGAGGAGATTTAATTGAAGGAAAAATCATTTTTAAGGTTAATAAATTTCTATTGGCTATAAAGGTGTTAGGTTTGAATTTTTTTATTATATGTTGAAGTTTGGGTGTAAGGTTTTGTACATAAGGTAATGAAACGAACGATTTGAACACTTACACCAAACTACGACATGATCCAACTTCCACTCACCAACAAAAAGCAAATAAACTTGTTTCAGAATTAAAAAAGAAAGGTAAAATTGAAGAGAAAATGGCCAAGGAACTCACCATATATAACTCAATTCCACCTAGATTTTATGGACTTCCTAAAGTCCATAAAACAGAAATGCCCCTAAGACCTATCATATCCTCCATAAATTCTCCAAATTCGAAATTGGCAAAATTTATTACTGACATCTTAACGAAAGCTTATGATGTTGAGAATGCTTATTATGTAAAAGATACCTTTCACTTTGCACAATTCATTAATGACATTATATTACCCGAAAACTTTATGTTGGTCAGTTTGGATGTTGTTTCATTATTCAGTAATATTCCAATTGAACTTGTTAGAAATATAATCATTAACAAATGGGAAACAATAAAATCTCATTGTCAACTTAATCTTCAAGAGTTTTTAGAAATTATAAATTTTATTTTTAATTCAACTTTTTGTAAATTTCAAAACATATTTTATAAACAAGTTTTTGGTATGCCGATGGGAAGCAGCTTATCACCAATTGTTGCACAATACATAATGGATGATTTGCTTACCATCTGCATACCAAAACTTTCTTTTGAGTTACCATTTATAAAAAAATTTGTTGACGACATAATTTGCGCTATACCTAAAGATAGTGAAAATGAGATTATTAATGTTTTCAATAGCTATAATCCATACTTACAATTTACTATAGAGAAAGAAGAAAATAATAGCATCGCTTTCCTTGATACCAAAATCATAAAAACTGAAAACAATGTACTAATAACTGATTGGTATCAAAAACCTATGTCGTCAGGCAGATACCTAAACTTTTTTTCATACCATCCACTTAAAATGAAGATAAATGTTATTAAAGGACTAAAAAATAGAATTGAAAGGATATCTCACCCTTCCTTAAAATATAAAAATTTTATAAAATTTAGAGAAATCTTAATTAATAACAATTATCCCAAAAAGTTTGTTAATAGATTACTTTTCAATACAAACACCAATAATATCAATAATATCACACGAACAACCCAAAATAACAATCAGATAGACAATAATATTAAAACTTTCGTTTCATTACCTTATGTACAAAACCTTACACCCAAACTTCAACATATAATAAAAAAATTCAAACCTAACACCTTTATAGCCAATAGAAATTTATTAACCTTAAAAATGATTTTTCCTTCAATTAAATCTCCTCTAGAATCATTAGAAAAATATAATGTTATTTATTTAATTCCATGTGGTAACTGTGACAACACCTATACCGGTCAAACTTGTAGAAACCTAAAAGCTCGCATTACTTCTCACAAGAGCGACTGCCGAAATATGTCTAAGTCGAATTGTTGTGCTTTAGCTGAACATCATCAAATTACAGGTCACAAAATTGACTACTCTAATGTTAAAGTACTTGCTACTGAACATAACCATACAAAACGGTTATTTTTAGAAATGATTTACATCAGACGTCAAGAAAACTCTTTAAACAAACGTACCGATATAGCTAAAATGAGTTCAATATATGCATACCTTCTACATAAAAAACCCATGTAATAAAACAATTCTACTTCTTTTGACATAATTTAAATTGATCAGATTTTCTATTGTCTATGATATTAAAATTTAATTATCATTAAATATAAACCATATAAAATATCAATATTTCATTTTTACCAATACCTTATTAATAACTAACTCGACTATATATAAACCATCATAGTGAATATAGTATATTCTATTTCCTAAACATAAACAGTCTTGATATTGTTTTAATAAATAAAAAGTTTTTAATAAATGTAACTTTAAAACACGATTGACCAATTCAGCCATATAAAAAAGTTCAAAAATATTAAAATAGTTACATATGATAGTTGTTATCAAATTTAGAAAATGACGTAAAAGTTTTATTTATACATTAACTAACTTTTTTACTTTAAAGAAATTTTATTTATACCATTTAGTGTTAATGTTATAGTGATTATTTGTTCATTATCGAAGAAAAATGTCCTCCATAAATATATTACAATAGACTCATCTAGAGGTAACACATCATGTACATTAACTTCATAATATTATATATGTCAATTATAGGGTCCTGAAGAAGTTTTAAACAATAAAACGAAAGCTTGACCATCTAAAAAGGGTTTTTATTATAGAATTGACTGCAATCCCAAAAAACTTTATAAATAACATTATATATATATATATATATATATATATATATATATATATATATATATATATATATATATATAAATATAAGTTATGTATTATGTTTTAAGTAGCGTCGAAACTACTCGTATCAATAAACGTTCTTGTATGAAAGTATGTTGTTTTGTACTTACTCTGCTCCCTACGTTCTGCCCTAAAAATGTATTCGTAGGCTCTAACCTAATCTAACCTAAATTATATTCGTATGCTCTAATCTGTGATGTAATAAAAAACAATAAGGTTACAGATTATTATTAATCATAAGAGTTTACTATAGATACGTTGAATAACCTACAAGAGTATATAGTATATTATTACATATCTGCGTATTTCGAAGCTATTGAAAATGTATGATGTATTGTAAAATAACGTTTAAATATATGCGCCTGTATCCGATCTCTAAAATATAAGCCTTTTAAGTCTTTTAAATATTACTTTGTAGAGCTATGTTCAACAGGTATGCGCTAAATATGTTAATGTCAGCCTTGTACATAAAATATATATATATATATAGGTCATTTGTTGCACGGAAAATTAAACTTTTCTGTAACGTATATCCTATATTACTTTGTACAACTGCGTTCATCAGGTATGCAATCAGCAGTAGAGTATCATACGTACCTGGTATAATATAACGCTTATCAGTAGGTCCCTCGTTAGGAATTTTAAAAATAATGAAATTTTTATTGAATCAGCTAAATAGATAGTGTACTATATCGATATTCTTCTAGTTTGATTAAATCCTATAAGTTATATTCATTTCACCCTTTTTATTCTGTTAAGACATTTATAATAATCATAGGGACCCTGGTATGGGCATAAACCGATTGCACTTATTCTTTCACCTCGTCAGTAGTTAGACTCGAATTTTATGATTTCATATATGAAGAATACGTTTAGTGATGAATAATCTGTGTTCTAGAATACTTGTATAGGGGCTAGGAAGCTTGATTTGAATACTACAATCTTGATCACGCGGTTGGAGTGTACTGATACCTCGATTGTGTGCATAGAAGTATAATGAGTATCAGTTATCGTATATTCAAATTAGTTGAATATATGTAGTACAACTTTATAGATTCTAGAAAGTTCCTATCAATATTAGAGCAATGAATGTAGACTGATGTGTGTGTTATATAATACCGATTCTCGCATATACGAACTTAGGAGCTAGCTGCTGACTCTGCATGACATTAGATGATTATGATAATGATAGATGATCGTGATAAAGAATGTTGTTATTTATAGCAGTGACTTTATTACAATTCTTACTAGAATATAATTGTATGATATCACATCATGATATGTACCTACAATTCGATTACCTACATTTTGACTACCTAAATTAGACCTTAGTCTAAGAATAATCATGTGTTTTATCGTTATCTTATGATATCAGGAATGCAATACTTCTATTAATCTTTAGTTTAGCGTAGATATAAATCTCTTTGTATAGCTCAATAAATGATAGTTATAGGGCCTGTATTGACTTATATAACATTTCTCTCATATATGAATATTTTAGTTCAGAGAGCATTTACAAACAAGGCACAATTTATACAAAGCAGTCATTCAGAACAGGGTAAGATAATTCGTATGATCTATTAAATTTAAAATAGTAATCTGCTGTTCAGCTTGATTTAATTTTCGTAAATGTCTAAATATTACAAACATACAAACAAAATAGACTTAAGTAAGAGTCAAAACGTATACATTACATATCTAAAATTGTACAACATATTGATAGGGTAGGTGAATTGCAGGCATTTAGCAGGCCCGTGTTTCTAACTGCTGATCTATAGGCTAGAAAAATCATAAAAGTATTAGGCAATGTTCATTGAATAGACTCCCTGCTTCATTTCATAACTTATTTGTTTTAATAAATAGACATTAGTCAAACGATCGATATCCTCATGTCTTTACCTTCAATATATAATATATTTATTTTTGATATCTAGTTAATGATATGTGTTGTGATCTTGATTGACTGTAATCTTTTTCCTGTGAACAAATTATTTATAAAATCTAAATTCATTTCAGTCATTTGTAAGAACGTTTGTTTATTTATGCTTGAAAGCAGTTTTAAAGAATGTCGAAAACAACATGGTTAATTAGTTTGTACGTATTTTCATGCAAAAACATTTAGTTTGAAAGTAAGTTCTTAAACAGTTTTAGCTACAGAAAATGTTTTTTTTAAATTTTAAAAATAATGCTTTACAGTATTCTAGTACTACATACCCGACTATAAAGTAATCATGGAAAGTATAATAGCTGTTTAAAAGAATAGATAGTAAATATAACTATATATAATTATTTTGTACTGATATAAAAAGCCGCGGATCGACTGATGTTACGGGGCTCATGTAGTAATAATATCTGTATATAGTTTTCAAATTGTTATATTTAAGATGTATCAAGAAAAATTTCTCGAGTTTCTTCACGATTGGCACATATAAGGTTAATAATTGTCTCATCTCAATGACTCATGATAATAATCATAATTGGCTTATAATTTTGGAATCCTAAAGATTTAATATTATTAATGTACAATATTTATAAATATTTTCCGGGAATTATTTTTAAATAAATTGGATTTAATCAAATATACGTGAAAGCATTTTTATAAATAACTCGTATGTAGTAATTTAAAAGACAAGCTCTGTGGTCTCGGGGCTATACGTTTGCCTACTATAAATATATTCAAACTACTCATACATACTATAAACATGAGGAGCAGGACTATGAAACCATATAAACAGATACAAACATAGACATAGTAATCCATATGAATACATATAAATACATACATATAAACACGTAAGTACACATACTATAAAATAATATATTTAACCGCATGCAATCATGTAAACGGATGCAAAGTATGAAAACGAAGATATACTAACACATGCAAAACAGATATTATTATAAATAGCCCATAATAGAATAGAATAGAAGTTAAAACGGGTATTATTTACATTTACATTTACTGCGGTAGCAATGCAAATTTGCTTTTAAATATATTTTAAATTGACATACATTATCAGAAAAGAATTTTAATATCAAGCAACCGCTAGTTGAAAAAACTAAGCAACAGTACAAGGACTACAGTAGTTCTGAAAAAATTTACAATTAAAAGAATTAGATTAGATGTCTAGGTCAATCAATCATTACTTCTCAATATTTTAAACTGAAAATTGGAATCATCTGAAACCGCATGAAATTTTAATTGTACGAATAACTCGTTCAACTATTGAAGTCTTAATCACGGAATACGTAGACCGGAGTTTAAAATCTATAACCTTAATATAATTTTTGGGAGTCTAACCTAGATTGCTTCATTTAATTTAATCATTTATATTAATATTATATTGATTTATCATGCAATTTTGGGTTTTAAAGTAAAGAAGAATTAATGTTTTTTATCACAGAATTTTGAAATAAACTTCTAAACTTTGTATTCATCGTTTTGTTCCGAACTATCTCAATTTCAAAATCAAGACTACAGCTATGTTGTTTTTCCTTACGGCGCCAATCTTACAAAACAAATAGTTTCTAAAAACGATTTGATTATAACACCCTCTATTAATCTAACCTGACTACTAAAAACTTCTAACTTTAGATGTTTTAAAGATTACATCTTCAGTTTCTACAATTGAATTTCTGTAATAATTAGATTCAGCCACTAATTTTAAAATATCAAGTAAGCTCTATTATATTACAGGTGGTATAATTGTTCATGATTTTACTGTCTATCATCTCTAGTCTAGTCTAGTCTGGTCTGGTATGGTCTGGTCTGGTCTGGTCTGGTCTGGTCTGGTCTGGTCTGGTCTGGTCTGGTCTGGTCTGGTCTGGTCTGGTCTGGTCTGGTCTGGTCTAGTCTGGTCTGGTCTGGTCTGGTCTAGTCTGGTCTGGTCTGGTCTAGTCTGGTCTAGTCTGGTCTGGTCTGGTCTGGTCTGGTCTAGTCTGGTCTGGTCTGGTCTGGTCTAGTCTAGTCTTATGAACCCTCTAGAGGTCGAATACAGGCGTATATATTCTGTATAAAAAAGACTTATGTAATAAGCTTAATACATTGTTAAAAAATTAGATCAGAAACCATTCCGAATATATTTAAGTTTTAAACAAAATAATTATTAACATAAGACCTACCTTAATATTAACAGCGAAGGGATATAATAAAACAGTAACTATTAAAGGCGCCAACAACATTAAATCACTATAATAATCAGCTGTGAACTCCAGATGGTACGGTGCAATCTAAAACAAAGTTCAAAGTCATTAGTTTTCATAATATCATTAAAATCGGAAAAGTAACTTACCAAATTGGATTTCAGAATAAAACAAGAAACATATATTAATCGATGATGAGAGCTTCAGTTGAACTGAACAGATCTAAATATTTTAGGTATAAGCTTATATGTTGAAAGTTTAAAAATAATAAAATCAATCTAGTTGATTATTAGAAATAACAAACTTTTTAATTATCTTGTTCAGAAAAACCCTAATGATTCTTTTATCGAATTTTTAAATTATTATTCCTAAATATAACAATTTTTAATATTTTATAACTAAACAATGTAGTCATATAAAAGTTTTTAATTAATTAGTTAATTAATCTTATTGTAATTGATTCTTTAGCAAACAAATTCTGTTTATTGTGTAATCGAATGTTTTAAATTGCTTTTAAGTATTTATCCATTAATATGTTTTTTTTTAAATGATTCTTTAATTGAATTTTTAACTTGTTTTTTCTAGATATGATAATTTATACCTATTTTATATGTTGACCCTTTAATCAATCACAGCACAGGAATAATCATCTACTTAATCAATCAATCATGACACATGCAGGAGGAAGAGGGAGCCGTATGATATAATACTACAAATTACTAACATGTATTATGTTATGAGTACGTAGTCGCTAGTCAACAATTTTTTTTTTATAACCAGTTTACAGTGCTTTAATAGATTACCTCGTTGGTGTAGTGGATGCATTGGCTGGCTACCATTCGAGCGGTCCCCGGTTCAAACCCTGTTGGCTCCATTGATTTTTATAAAAAAAATATAGTGGGTTGCCTATCTATAGGCGTATAGAAATCTACTATACCGATCATATGACGTCACCGATAGATGGCATTAGCAGCGCTAAGAATTCAAATCTTTCAGCGGGAAATGATGACAAGTTGGAAATGACAGATACAAAATGGCGGATATGTAAATGACATTCAAAATGGTGATTCAAAATGGCGATCCAAGATGGCGATTCAAAATGGCGATCCAAGATGGCGATTCAAAATGGCTATTCAAAATGGCCGCTGAGTAGGGATAGGTGTGGGGCTTAAGTGGGGGGCCTAAGTAGGGGGCTAAGTGGGGGGTCTAAGTAGGGGGCTAAGTGGGGGGCCTAAGTAGGGGGTAGTGAGGATAGGAGTGGGGAACCGCGGATGACCTTGAATGGTAAAACGAACCTTCATAAGAAAATACATGGGATTTTGAGCTAGAACTGTTATAGCTTATCTACTTTTATTATTATTATTATCGTTATTATTTCTTTCGTAGGGCGCCAAACGATTGGGTTGTACCACCTTTGGTTTCTTTCCTGGCAATCTCTAGATGCGATATCAAGTCATTGATTTGTTTCTTCGCCCGGTATGGGCCCTACCAATTCAGAAGCAGTTTTGGCAATAAGCCACAACGGCGACGTCTTTGAGGGTTGTATAACTAACTAGACTGCCATGTTGAAATCCTCCTTCTTGGGCTCTCACATTGTATAAAGTCTTCATCTGGTCTTTCGCGATTCGGCTATTCTTTCGAGTCCAGTTGTGAATATATTTCAACTTCTTTTTAAGGTTAACGTTATTCGAGGTCACACGGTAAACATAGCTCGCGTCCAAACATCATAGAAGCTGTGACTGTCCGCAATCCGCTTGTCCGCAGATATTGATGCTAGTCCCGTTGATAATCGAAAACTAATTTAGCCAAACCTTAGCCCCATTGCAGCTTCATGCATTCTACCTTATTCTGTCAGATTGCGAATGTAATGGTGTGATCCGAGTTGTAGGAATGTCCAGTAATCGACAGACGTATCCAAAGAGTGTACATTCAAAATTACGGCCTTGGTTCAAGTGCAGCAGGAACACTCCGAAACGATTAAAAAACTACTTAACCAGTCAGTACTTCAGCTTCCTGATTTGATAATGCTTATTTGGTAAAATTGTCCATTGTCACCAAGATGTACCTACTTATTCCCAGAGTCGGTCTCGTAAGACGGTCCAGCAATATATATAGCATATTGCTGGACGCATATTGCTCGCTACGCTTCGCTTCGTTCGAGTATCAAACACCTGCGGGCACCAATGCTAACTTTCTGCCCTTGAGACACAAAATACTATTAATGCTCCTCAATCAGTTTAGTAGTGTAAATGTAAATTACCTTTACAATTTATTTTGTGTTCTGGTATTTTAGTTATTTAATAAAATTGTAAATATGCATGGCCATAGTATTTTTATCTATGATCATACAAAAAGTGACTACATTTTACACTGATTTTCGTGTAAAAAGTTAACGTTTATTGAGCTAGTGTTATAAAACCTTGATTGCATGTTACTGTAAACAAAAGATGTATGGTAAATGATTTACTAATATTTTACAAACTGGTTGCTAAACAACTTAGCACATAAAAATCACAGCATGCTGATATACATGACATAAGTAGCAAATTTATAAAAATATTAATTAAAATAAATACTCTTTTTACTTTTAAGTTGTAACGTTACGTTTCTGTCGGTTTTCAAATAATGCAATTTAGTATGCATATTTAACAAAAAACCCTAAATGCGGTCTCACGTATTCATATATTTTCTTTCAGTGTAAAATAACTATGGGTATACTGCATAAAATAAACTCCATAAAATATTAAGTCCTCTCAAAGAAGCACTCCAGACTAATAAAAATGTTTTTATAAGAATTTACGGATCTCATTTCAAATAAAGGTACTGTTTCCACACGTGTTAGTATCTACCATTTCATATTGTTCGTGGGAAAAATAATATTTTCGAATAGACTAGTTTTTTATAATTTAATTTGTCAGCTATTTTCGTCAATGTGAAAGAGAGCAAATATACTCATTTAAACAAGTTGAAATTCTACGAAAAAATATTATTTAAACTTCTGCCTTAATTTATGATTTCCGGGTACGTGCTTATTGGTACAAATAAACACATCTGCGCTTCGAAAGATATCATGTCTGCAAATCTTGTTGTAAAACCCCGGGCTCTGAATTTTCTTTGTGTAAAATACTAATTTTGGTTGGCTTAAAAAATTCACGTCATTCCCTTACTGGTCTATTTGAAAGTGTACCCCTTTTAAAATTCCGTCTACCGTCAAAATATCTTTAGTTTTTACAGTCAGTTGACAGTCAGGTTTTAATAAAGCAAGAAAAGAATACACACAGGGCGAAACGCCTTTACGTATCCGGGCTGGGTTTCGGTCCCCGTGCTATGAACTAGCATTTTTAAAGTATTTTTGCGGCGTTTTAGTTAACGTTAACGTATAGTAAATACAGTGATTGTAGAAAATTAATTTTTGCCGAAATCTAAAGTTTAATACGGTACAGTTTCCCGATAAAAATAATAAACTGCAATTAGTGTTTTGGTGGTCACAATTTAGTTTTGCAATACCGTCGCCTAGTTGAATTCTTCTTGAACTAAGTTTTTATATAATCTCGTCCGGATATAATTTGAAATCGGATAATGTTTAATTTAAATAAAACTTAAATCGTACGTTTTAGCGGATGTGACTGTTAATAATGGCAGTTTCTTCCTTGTACAAAGTAATTAAATAAGTAAATTTCATCTGAATTATCTGGTTGTATCGGTTACTTGAAAGAGTGAATTTTACTAATGAATATCTCTTTGTACTACAGTATTGTGAATATTAATTCTCGCAGTTTTGGGTTATTAGTGATTGCAGAAAATTTCCAGTTTCTTTAGTTTAGTGATAACTGTTTATACCTGTGTTGGTAAAAGGGCAATATAGTGTAAGTTTGTTCTGATTTGGTTTTGTGAATTAAACAATTTGAACAAGGTATAGTGAATTATCGACTCTCTGAATTTTGTGAACATTGTGTAAGTTGTATGTTGTTTATGTACAGATTATTTTTGTTATTTTGTTGTATGAAAACGCTCCCAATTGCTAAGAATTCTTATGCAGGGTACTGTGACTTAGTTAATAATTTATTTGACTAGTTGTTATCCTTTCTAACTTTTTGGTTTATGAATAAACATAATTTTTAAACTAAATTAGATTGAGTAATATTGACCCATATAATTATGAAAGTCTTTATTCATATTTTATCCAACCTAATTTTGGCATCACCGATTATGACTATCAAGTTACATTAAATTTATTAGATCTGACTCCAGTTTCTGGTTAATGGTGCCAGGTCATTATTCTAACTACCATCATTATCAAACCTTCATAATTAGATGGCGCCCAATTATATGCATTTTATTGTTACTTAAAACCTTTATCTATTCTTTTACAATTTGAAGCTCTTGGAAACAATACCTACGACCTGAAATTTAAATTTGTAAAGATAAGATCTCAAGCTGTGGAAATCTTAAGCATTACCGTAACGTAAGTATAATAATTTGAAGATTTTAAATGTAACTTTAGTCCGGAAGAATATGCTGTGTTTCAAAGTAAAACGTTATGATCGTAGATAAAACGTTGTAAGATACACATATAAAAAGTCTCTTCATTGCACTCACGTCTTTTAAAACACTCGCTCGTACCTCGCTCGTGTCTTAAACCTTTCGCGCAATAAAGAATCACTTTTTATACTTGTATCTTAAATATCTATGATCTGACTAGTGCGTTTTTAGATTAATACATACAACTACCCTTTATGACGCACATGCAATTTAAAATTTTATAGACAATATGTACATAACGCAATAAAGCTACGAAGCTGGTGTTTGTCTCTCGGTGTCTTGAACTGCTAGAGTTTTATCTGGATCTGCCACGGTTTTGTGATATGATATGCTTGAGGTAGTTCACTGCCTTTATGGATATGTGGCACTTTCTGAACTTAATGCCCGATTGGCTCCACGTATTCTTCGGAACACTTCCTCTAAACTGTTAAGGTGTTTGCCAAATAGTTTTCCGATTACGATCGCGTCGTCTAGATACAGCTAGGCAAGTTTTAGAACAGTCCCCTCAAGATGGTGGCAGCAGCGTTACATAGGCCAAAAGGCATAACCTTGAACTGCCACTATTTGGTACCAATAGTGAGCAGATAAGGAGATTAGAGCGGAGACCATATAATGAACTGAATAATGGTTAGTTTCATTAAGAAAGTGGAATCTCATACATTACCAGTAAAATATTGAATTTTGACACTACTTTTTGATAATCGTCTCTTCGTTAAGCAGTTTGTGGTATAACTGACTAACAGTTAATGCTGACAGGCGGACACAGACAAGCAGGTCAGCGCTGTAGGTCTTGCATACAGCTTGATTTTTGTCTATAGTGAGATACAATTTAGACATCTGTGTCAATATGGCAACAATACATCTTCCATTTGGTGCACAAGCGGCAGCTGTCTAAAAATGCAAATCTGAGTAAACTTGGTAAATAAGTAGGTAAAATAAAACTTTCTAATATTATAGTAGCAAAAGTAAATAACATACAAAGATGAAATTTCCAAGGTTTATTGTAGATATATTGAACTTATTAGAATAAGCTACGAATAAACTTAAAAAAAAAAACTTTAAATTAAAAAAATTTTTTTTTGGGACATATCCGCCCGTACTTTGACTAAAATTAGGGCGGTTGTTCAGTTTTAGTAATAACAAAAATATAAAATAAATACTAATAAATGCGAAGGTTAATAAAATAGTCCTTGCAGCTTTTTGGTATCCACATGATATTAGTGTATTTTTTTAAACTTATGGGGCGTAGATCTTCTCTGACCAGAACGAGATCATTGGACCATAACCATGGATTCATAACCTCAAAGTGAAACCAATAAACAGTACGTTTGTCCCCGTACTTATATTAAATTCACAGACAGTTACTACAAATTACGAGCGTTAGAATAATTTAAATATTGTATATATATATATATATATATATTTTAGATAGAGTTAATTTTTATCAAGTTGCATAATGATTTTACATTAAATAATATTTTGAATGCAAATTCATATAGAAAAATTTATAATATGTCCCAGCAGAGTCGATAAATTTTTCTATATGAATTTGCATTCAAAATATTATTTAATATATATATATATATATATATATATATATATATATATATATATATATATATATATATATATATATATATATATATATATATATATATATATATATATATATATATATATATATATATATATATATATATATATATATATATATATATATATATATATACACAATACAATGCGATTCTAATAAAGTCTGAATCCATCAACATAAATCTTTTATTAAATGTTAAAAGAAAACCTGGAATATGTCAATTTTAATGTTAAATGGGATATATCTTAGTTGAATTGTTATTTTTAAATTGTGTTTTATTTATGAATTATGGCGATAGCAAAGATTTTCTAAATGGAAACTCTTTGTTAAGATGAATTTGGAAAGAGTATACAATTCTAAGACCAAATACACCTACTAGAAAAAAAATCGTAAATTAAAATTTTGGAGATATATACTAGCTCTCATTGCTTTTAAAGTTTAAAAACAAAAATCAAATAACAATCAAGAGTTCAGATTTAACAAAGAAACTTTGTAAAGAACCGTCATAATTTTAACGCTGCATGGCTACTTGATTCAATCTTTTAATAGCAAGCCTAAAACAAAAACCGCATAAACAAATAGAATATAAACAAACGAAAATCAGGTTAAATTGTATTGATGTCCAACTTAAATTCCCTAGAAATCAGTATAAGGACCCTAGATTTTGTAAGCAGTAACGGCGCATTCACAATGAACTTCGTCTTATTCATAGAATAACTAACTACGTCTACAAATGTGTTGGTGAAACAGAAATTTAGTTAACCTGAGATTAAATTTTATTCATAGAATAACTATTCATTGATTTATTTAAGCGTTGGTGAAACCGGGCCTAAGTGGTTTTCGTGGGAAACGAATTAAATTTACAGTTTTAAAATCAGCAAAATCAAAACTAGTTTTGTACATAAGTAACCCAATATTAGCAACAGAACATTTTAAATGTACAACTTTTGAAATTAGCATGAGTTCTGAATCTGTATTTCTTTTTCTTACTACTAATTTGCTCAATGAAAGTGGATTTTTAAAATCGTCTAATGTCATTTCATAAACCTTATGCGGCTCTTTGCCGCCACAGCCTTTTATAAACTGCGCCCAGTCATGAGGTGTAGATATTTCCATAGTTTTAAGTTGTTTTTTTCTTTTATTTACCGAATGAACGCTGTCTACTTCTATATGTGTATAGCCTCGCAGTAAGTATTTGTTATGTATTTCGGCAATTTGTTTTCTCCATTTGCGTAAAATAGAAAAAATACATACAAATTAAATTGGAATTTCGGTTTTGGCCACCGCAATTGTCTGACCATATTGTTATTACCAAATTCTCATCATGTTTTACATTTTCTTCTATCCATTTTAGTAACCAAATGAAATTTTATTACCGCCTCTTCTACCAATTGTTTCATCCCACATTAAACACGTAGTTTGATTAGTTGTTACATCCAGAATCGTAAAATTTAGGCTCCATAATTTTCTTAGATAAGAAGACTTGCTGTTTGTCAGACATTTTTGAAGATCTACCATTAGAACCTTCTCTTGTGAGTTTTCAGCACGTATTGATGACCGTGATTGTGAGAGTATTTTATCTAAGTGCTTTAACTCAAATCTTTTTTTGTATCATCCTGGTGTGCATTTCTTTTTTGAATTATAGTTTCTCTTTCTGTATCTACAGTAGCATCCTTCAGTGGCAGCTGAAACGCATCACACGCATCGCATGCATCAGTCTGCGGTGTTTTGAAACTTAAATTGCATTGAGGGTTAAATACATGTCTGTAATAAGATGCTTTAATAGGTGAAAGCCCTGCTTTGGGACATTTTTCTGTATATAATGAATACATGATGTTTATATTTAACCCATTCTCGAGGTATTTTCTGTATGTATTGTCACGTCTGTAATGGCTTTCACAAATTGGTAAGGATTCGATGTGCATCTTAACAAAACTTACAGCAACCTCCGACATTTTATTTGTTGCAGGATGGTTATGCCGTTTGCCAGGAGTTGTAACGCAACCATTCGAGTCATTTAAGTCCATGTTTTTTATAGCATTCCTTACAAAATTTTCACTTACAAATAGAGTATTTAAAAACATAACTTTACATACGTCCTGTCTTTTTTCACTAGTAATAGAAAGATAATATTTGTAAGTGTAACTTCGTCGATCTCTCTGTGCATTATTCCCAGCCCGCACACTGAGGTTATAATGACGTTATTTTTAAGTCAATATTGGTCGACGACGTCATATGACTAATAAATGATGTCCATAAAACGTCATGTAATGGGACGTACGTAGACGTCTTCAAAACGACGTCTTTTGGACGTACAAGTTTTATTAAAAATATATTATTTTAACAGGGGCCAAGAAATACTGTTCATATTAAGCAGGTGGTCACAATATAGAGATGTTTTGACTGTAGTATATAATAAATGTTATTTCCAATATTCAACTATTTATAATTCCTGTCTTAGTCCTCGTATAGGACGTTTTAATGACTTCTTATATTGACGTCTTTGGTCTGCGACATAATGATGTGTGTGTTTTACGACAACTTGACGACGTTACTGCTGAAAAAACGACGACATTATGACGTCAGTGTACTGGCTGGGTTTCTCGGTTTCTTCTTGAGATTTCCATCTTATTACAGACATTGCAGTGTATTGTTTTTTCTGGTTCCATTCAATTGTCGAAAACTTGTTATTAACTTGTTTTTCTTCATTTTTTTTATCTTTGCACTTCAATCTGTAGTTACAAGTAGGTTCTAATAAATAATCTTTGCTGGACAGGTTTTCCTCCCCTACCTACATATTCGTTACCCATAAACCGTTTCTTTTTATTTATGTTTCTTTGCCATGTCTCAGGTTTTCTTATTTTTTTTCTAGTTTGTTTTTTGTTATTATTAGAATTCTTATCTTGAACATTTAAGTCTCCCTTATCTTGCACTACAAGCTCGTTATATGCACTGCTTATATTTCTTGTAACTTTCTGTTTTGTAGACATTTCATTGTAATTGCAATGCGCATCTGACGAAAAGTCGTTCTCAAGAGCACTGTAGCTAGAATCATCTTCATAAAAATCTTCTATATCACTTTCAAAGCTGCTCACTTGCTTTTCGTTTGCACCACCTATAATAAGATGTATATAACACGACAAACTATTGAATATTTTAAAGGTAATGACAATATAAAAGTAAATGATATGAAAACTATAAGATTAATTAAAACTCTTCTTTCGTTTATTTCGTTTTATACTTGTTTAAAAAGTGCACCATACACCGTAAGGTAAATGGGTCTAAGATTATATATATGTTTAAAAAGTTTTCACATTGGTAAAAAACAGCTACGAGTTTAACTGCCATAGTCCTTTCTCATATATAAAAACTTTCAACGCCCTACAAATGACCCGCCACTGGTTAAACTTTGCTCATCTACAAACTGTAGCTGTATTTCAACACTGTAACGATTATGTTTCGTTACTCTAAATTACTGGATCAAAACATACTACATATTAAACATAAAATACACCGCGCAATGGACGTCACTGTAACCTTTAAAAAATCCACAGTCTGAATACTTACTGCAAAGCTCATAAAAACGATACTTACTGTAATGCTCCGACTTTTAAGATCTCTTAATATCAAATTATAATTCAGGCGTAGGTCTGATTTTCATAGCTTACGAATTGTAAGCTATAACAATAAAAATAGATTCACTGCATCTAGTTACCTAGGCCAGTTGGTCGACCAGAGTACCGCAAACCGCCGTCATATTGGGGCAAACAAAGCACGAAATTGTTCATTATTTGTTCTGTATTGAATTTAATCAAATCCACGTTTACTTTAAAAGGTTCTTTTATTCTGAAAGATCAAACCTCTAATATGTCAAACACGTAAAACGTGGTTTTAATTTGTCCATTATTAAAGATCACTCTTTGCTGCCCCAATATGGCGGCGGTTTTCGGTACTCTGATCGACCAGCTGGCCTAGGTGACTAGATGCAGTGACTCTAAATAAAAATAAATATGGGCGCCATCTGATTGCAAGTCCTTGAAGCTCAATATTCGCAAGAAGAAAAGAATATTGACTTTGTTGATTAAATTCATTTAATAGTCATGTTTAGTTAGTATTAAACTGGTTAAGATACTTTGAAGACTTTCACAAGCGAATGGTCCAATATTATCACGGCAAAGTTATATTCAAATATTCATTTATTTAAAAAATAAATTATTTACTCGTCTCCAATGACAGTATTGATGGTTTTAAAGATAATGGTTTGGGTAATAATACCTTAATAAAAATTTTCAATAAAGAAACACAATGTACATAAATTTACAAGACATAATCATTAGGGAGAATGGTACAGATAATTTTCACATATAAGACATACTCTAATTAAACAAGTATCCATTAGTCCTTGATACCTTGGTCGAGTTTTACAGTTCTTTAAACTTCCAAAAAAAACTCACAATAATGCCCTTGTTTCACTTAACACTAAATACAAGGCCTTCATTAATTATATATGAAAAAACAGAAGAAGAACTTTGAATTCTTGTAAAGATGCAGCAATAATTAACTGAACTTTCTTGACTGATCTTACGAAAATTATTTCTGTAATAATTCAGTATTACTCCACGATACTAAAACTCCTAAGTTGCAATAATTCCAATATTACACTTGTTAATTATAAGTTTTAGTTTCTTTTAACTAATTTTTATTATTAGAAGGTTATATCGTTTTAACGTAATGACTTAGAAGGGCTGACCAAATTCTGCAAGTTTATTAATTATGATTAAAATGAAAATCCCAAAAATAAAGATTATTAACATTAAAATTCCGAATGCTAAAACGTTCCTTCATAAATTGGTAACTGCTAACACTAAATTACTCATAAATTAGTTAACCAACGCGACATACATTAAATACCGCTCTCCGCCCGGGCCGTCACTTGTACCCTTGTTGATTCTATTAAACTCTGTACTGAACTGTCTGAAATTAAGGAAACAACCCTATGCTAAGCTTAAATTTTAAAAGAGTGAAAAGATTCAACCAACCAATCCAAAGGAAGTTAACATTCCTTCCAGCAATCAGGAAAATAACCGCTTAAGAAATCTTCTAGAATAATCTGTTTAAGTGAGGAACATTACCGCCTGCGTCTTGAGGAGTAAATCAATATTTTGCAGGTAACCATATGATGTTTTTTATGCGTCTGTGCTTTTAAAAATCTATTTATCCAAGTTAAAAAATTGGTACGTACAGGATATATAAATTTAGGGTTTAATGCGTTTTTCTCCCAAACCATTTTTCTACCTTTATAATCTTAATTTTTGTGTGTGTTACTAAAAACGATTTTTTTAAACCGTAGGAAGGCTTTCCAATAAACTTTGGTACTTACAAAGACGTCAGTATGTTTATTCTGAAAGCAATGTTATTTGTCATTTTATTCTAGAAGGAATTTTATCCTATGCGAAAACATTTTAGGGCGATCCTTGGCATTAAAAGCACCATGGCACCATTTAACTCCAATACTGCTTGCATTTCTAACTCAACTAAAATATGAAAAACTACACAGGACCGTACTAAGATTTTTTACCATTTATCCATATAAAATTGCATTTCTATAAACCTGAGAATTTGAACACGTTACAACACAAATAACAATTTTAGAGGCTCTTAGATTTTGGTCTCCTACTTTTAAAGTATAGATGTTTTATTTCTTTTTACTTTCAGGTTCAAAAGTGCTAGCCACTGGTTCAATCTTGCTCATTTACTAACAGTATGTGTATCTCAACGCAAGTAATTATTTTTTATTATATTTTAATTTGTTTTCTTTTAAAGTAGAGATGTCACGGTATTCCTCTTATATTTTACCCCCCCCCAAGACCCTGCCACTGTTTAGATTTTATCTAGAATTATGTAAAATCGTTTGAGTATCATCTATCTGTATTTTATGGTAACAAATTGTTGATCCAAAAATGAGATCGATAGTTTCAATACTTCAAAAGTTAACAGGCGAATCCATGCACACACTCACATACTCAATTTTTTTCTCCAAGTACGTTTTTCTGTGTCCCTTAAATCTTTAGATCCTAAAACGTTAAATAAAAAAACGATTACTAATGGGCTTTCTTATCTATTTCCGTATATGAGAAAGCAATTTAGCGACTCAATTAAATTTTAATAGTCAAAAATTACACTGCAAAAATATTTTATTTATTTATAAAAAAATTTGATATTTATTTAATAATACCTTCAGAATTATCAATGCTGCTATCACTATTTTCTTGATCAATATGAACAGGTATCTTATTTTCTTCAACGGGATTGGTTTTGGGAAAATCAGTTATTTCGGCGATTACACTATTAGTTAGACACCCCAGTACCACAAGATATTGACCCAATATTGGTGCTATATGGGTAACATATTATATTTAGGCCCAATATTTGGATGATTCAACCAAGATTGGTATTACATCGCTTAAAGACTGACACCCAACATATGTAGCCAATATTGCTCCTACAAAGGTCCAATATATAAATAATAAATTAAAAAAATATGTGTTGCTCTATATTGATCCTATATTGGGCTTATATTTCAGCCCACTATATGATTAATTCATTAGTAGATATTTAATATTATATATCTAATTAATTTTGATGTTATATTGGTTCAAGATTGGCGCCCAATATATTGCAGTGATATACTCATAAAAAGAAAATTCCAAGTTCTGGGCACCAATTATAATTGAGGTGAAATTCAATAAAACAATAGTATAAATATATCACTACAATATTTTTTTAAATTTTTAAATAACAATTCTGCCCTGTCACTAGCTCAGATTTAATCTCGGTTAAGCAATCGACAGATATTTATCTGAAATAAATCAACCTTACCTTGCCAAATTTTGTATCAATGGGTCCACCTGTAATGATGACACCTGGGCTGGTAAAATTGTAACAAGCTGCTAAACAAATTATTTCCACACAAGAAAAAAAATAAACAACAAACAAAATCCACAATTATAAATATAAACACAATTTTATTTAATCATAAATAAACAAAATATAAAAAAAATAATGGGAGAGAGACTAATTACTCTACTAACTACCAATTAGCCTTTTTTTTATTGTTGGGGATTTCTACCTACTTTTTTTATTTTATCTAATCTACAAACCAAATAAAAATTAAATATTTTTTTATAAAAAAAAATTATCTCAATTTAGTAAATTTTCTTTTTCATGAAATTAGGTTAACCTTTCTCAAAAATTTTTAATTATACAGTTATATTCTTTAATAGTTTCAATGTAAAATAGTTCGATATCTCTTTAATAAAATGCTTGTCCGAAATTATTTTTGACTGGCCAGTATAATGAATTTTAAATCACTTACGATTTTCCGCACACTAGATACATTCTTTAACCGATCCCAGGAACAACAGACTGTTTTAATAACCACTGCCAACCTCTTCACTGGTGGAAGTTGATTACAATAAATTAAATCTTCTTAAAATTCTTTTTATCAGATTAAACTTTTGATCTGATATGAAGCCATCCAAATCGATTCTATAATTTATATTCTTCTTGAAATTATGACGATAGCGTAAGTTATATATATTTTTCTTGCACGAAATCTTATTTTGTTTTATATCCATAACCTCCCTTTATTTTTTAAATTATGAAAATGCATGTTTTTAAAGGTTAATCAACATAGAAACAACACAACCTCCTCTCACTGCATTCTGGAGATTACTGATTGTTTTTCTCATTGTAATTTACATTAAAAACATATAGAAACAAAAACAATAGAATACTATCAAGTAATCCATGGATTGAACTGTCATTTAACATTTTTCAATAAAATATAAATTTCTTTAAATTTTTCATTTGATTACATAAAAAGAAACCCCAACACTTCCTTAAAATAACAATATAACATTTCTATCTAAAAAACCCAACAATAACTTACAATTTGAGTCGAACAAACCAAATTCACACGGTCGCCTAAAATTGTATAAATTTCCATTTAAATAGGTCCACATACATATTTTACCAGTTAATCTGTACACAATATGTTTATTTAACTTTTCCCATTAGTTTGATATCAAAAAACAAATACTTAAGATACAAAATTAACTAAAAATGAAATTTTACTGTCGGCACAGGTCTGTGGACATTTTTAAATTGAATTGGCTAAAAAACACACATTGAACTACAAAAACTTTATACAGCTTACACAGCCAAGATGTTAACCAACAAAACTCCAACAATAACTTCACAAACCTACATAAATTAAATTAGAACTGTGGCTCGACAAACCAACACTGGGAACCGTAAAAAGAAAAATCACCCATTCTTGAAAATTAAGTAAGGTAAGTAACTTTTATATATGCAAATCTACTCATAATAGCCCGTTTTATTTAATTATAGGTGCATTTTATCAAATCTGAGCTATTGACGGAAGATTAAGAAAATATTTCAACGTACCAGTCGTATTAAAAATTACAATTATAAAGTTATATACACACTTAACTAGTATCCTTTTGTTGAAATATACAACTTTTTATGCATGTTAACATAATATGAATAAATGATTCCACTAAAAAAAAACCATTTTTAAAATTATTTTCAAAATTTGAGGTTATGTAATGAATAGATCGGAACGTTAAATAACCTTGAATGAAATGTAACTTTAACAAGAAAATATCGCAAATAGGATGTATTTATCTAAATTCCTGTATTTAGCTGGCTTCAACCGTACTTTTGAAACTATAAAATAAACCTTTTAACATGGATTAGTTTATGAACGACTGAAAGATAGGCAACCCAAATTACCTATATAAAATTTTTAACTGCATATAACACAACATTATGTAACCAATATTTCTTTAACATAAGTCCCATATACAAATTATTCATATTGTATTATTCTGTACTGGTCTTATATTGGACATATAGTGCAGTTAATATTTCACCTTTATAGTTTCGACACTGAATAAGCAGCCTTTAAACAAGGTTACTTGATTATTCAAGGAATCAAAATAGCTATACATAGGCGGGTGCTTTATATGCCTGAAAATGTTTTACAAATTTGTACCACGTCGAGAAAAATGAAAGATCATTACAAGTTACCATAACTCACACGGTTTTATCAAATACTGAATACTTATTACTCAATACGTAATTATTGTATATTTCGGTCTAAATTCATAATGATCGCATTTCAAATTTCGCGCCCAATAACGCACAAGCAGCCGTTTTCTACCATCTGTTTTAGTGTTGCGATATCTGCTGCTGATCGTTTCTGGTTGAAAAATTTATATTTACTGTTTGTAAGTGCGTCAGTTATTTATATTCATTATATACTGTAAGTACTTGTAACTATAATATCCATATATTTTAATTGCTATAACCGCCTAGTTTAATTAGCGTTTTGTTTAAACATGAATGAAATTGTGTAAATAATATGTCTGTGATTCATTTTCAGAACGTGTAAATACGATAATAGTAGGTACATAATTATGTAATTCCTAATTTATTAAAAATAGCATTATCTCGCCTTTAATACATTTTTACAGATTTTTATTGAAGAGAATGAAATATCAAACTTAAGCTACAATCTTTAACTAATACTCCTAGTATATATTATTGGCCCAATATGTTGCCAATATATGTTTGATATATTTAATTTTATTAATTATCTGTTTTACGTTGATACAACTTGTTTAACGTTTTAACTAGAAATCCAATAGATAAATGCGTTTGTGTTTTTATTTACAGTTTTCGCAATGACGCAAATGAATTATTATGTTAAGCACAGACATCTAAAACGAGTTCTATATGGAAGATATATCGATAGTTTTAAGTGTAAATGGACAAAATAAAAAAGTTGAATTACATTTAGCGGATAATAGTGCTTCATATTACGATGACCCTCTCTTCCTCCGACTTCATCTACAGTTGAACATTAATTTAACGATATGGACTGTCGGTTTATTTATTACTATTATTATCGTCGTCGGTTATTAATATGATTGGGTTAAAACAGAAGATATACAAAGTGATTTGTGACCAATAGTATCTGTTGAGGGAGCCATTTAATCGTAATAAAATGTAGATATCAAGCATTATCACATCAACATATTGTACCTATACTGGTACAAGTATGCTACACCAATATTACGTTTGAACGGTGTATGAATATCCTGTGAATGCATTTCGTCAATATTGTAAAAGAATATTTAACCATTAAATGTCTCAACGTTGGACCAATATTACCATGTTGGAGACATATTCTATGCACATATTGTGCCAATACTATAAACGTATATTGAACCAATATAATGTTCCAATGTATGGCCAATATCAAACTGCAGTACTGGAGATATATTGCTTCCGCATATTGTGCCAATCTCGTCAGTGTCTGTCATTTACAATGTTTGGCCAATATGTGGAAACAATTTTTTTCCAACATGTGTGTGCTACTGGGGCAGTTATCATTTATTAATTGAAGTTGCATATCATTTAAAGAACATTCGTTAGAAACGTCGCGTCGTCACATTCAGGCTCCTGAAGACATTCTACAATATTTAAAATTAAATTGCAAACATAACCCCCAAATATAAGTTTTAGCATAATTTTTAGTAAATAAAAAAAAATTGTAGTAGTTATTGTGCCTTCAGATGCATCTCTGTAATCTCCAGGATCAGCAATCAGTTGCATTATTTTAATAGTTCTGTTAGAAACTGGTTTTAACTTAGACATTTTCACAACAATAACATACTGCTTTGAACATGCACGTGTTTAATCAACTACTCTAGAACACAGAGCACATTACCTCTAGAACATATGTCCAGAATTATTAAAGTAAAGCAAGACGCATATTACTTACGCCTTTAGTATACTAAGAAGTTATCTGGTATTAAGACGGGAGTCCTTATAAGTCCCTAGAAAACCAACGTTTGCCGTGACATCCGACCAAATTGCATTCACTAAATTCAAGGTTTTTAGACATACAACCACTGTACGCTAAAACTATTATCTCTTAGCATACACTAAACAGTATAAGCCCAGTTTTGCTAATACTGGACATCCGCCTCTTGTACACCTGATGGAAGATATTTCAATTTTAAGGTTAAGTATTGATGCTTCTAATTAAATCATATACATTCTATAGTTGAAATTAATTTATTTTACACATTAATATTCTAATTATACAATATGCTAGGATTTTTTAGAAATAAATACTATTTATTAACTTATAATTTCTATCCGCTTCATCTTGTAGCAATGTAGGAGTGATAATTTATAAATTCGGCAGTTGCATCTAAATGCAACCGTTGACAGCACTTTTCTTCAAGATCGTACAAGTCATTTCCATCCCAACTTACGTCGGTTTCTTCAATAAAACTAATTTCGTCCTGGGTTAGCGGTCGTGCTTGCTTTCCTGCTTGATTAGCAATTTTCCATGCTTCAAATACTCTCAATAAGTTTTCGTTATTTATTTCGCGTAAATAATCTTGAAAGATCTGTCTGGTTCTGTTATGTTGCAATATATTTTTTATGGCAGATCGATAACGGGGTATTTCGGTAATTCTGATTTGGCACATAATTGTCTGCAAAGAATAAAAAAATATTTTTTAGCACAAGAGCAGCTGCACCAAATGATATGTCAGATATCATTATGTTATGTCAATCAGTGAAACTAAAAAATCCAAATTAAAATTAAGAATGCTTTTTTGCAACTGTCGCTACTGTCAGAAAAGTAGCCGATTGTTTGCAGTCTGGTAAAGGTTTTTTACAAGACTATCCCGGTAAAGACTTTACCTGACTAGACGGGCAATCACTTCTCTGCCTCAAAGTGTCGTGAAACTAATCACCTATAGCTTGGTGTTTAGCTATATTAACAAGAGATTTTAAATTTTCTTTTTTGTACCTCCCTCCGATTTCATTAATATTGCAGCTCCCAAGATAATCCGGAAACTAAGCGTTTGCCGGCCTAGTCTGGCAAAATCTAGGAATTTTTATGTTTGTCGGATGGTAACAACTTTTACTAAATTTGCAATAAGTCAAACAGGGATATGACATTTTAAATACAAATGTCATGTTTTAATAAGTTACTTTCTTTACGATTTTCAGTTAAAAAAGTCGTATTTCATCATCAAAATAGAAAAATTGTTATTTGTTTAATTAGTACAAAAAGATGCATGTTTTTGAGACGATTAAGAAAGTGCCGGACGATGCTTGATGTTGTAGACAAGCGCCAAATTTGTTATTTAATTTTTAAGAATTTAATATTTTAATATTGTCAAAGAAAGGTAAGTGATTATTATTGAATTGAAAAGTTCTATTGATTTCGTAGTATGATATTTATTTTATGATTCAGAGTAGGCTTTGAATTTGTAATTATTTACCAGAGTCAAAAATTTTAATTACAAAATATCATGTGCTCAACAATAATTCAATAGGCTGCTATGGATTGTCGATCTTGGGCGGCAATAGATTGTAATATATATTATGTAATTAGGAGATCAAGCGATACTTTAAATCCGAGAAGGAGGATTTAAAGAAGCTTGATCTCCGTATTGCATAAGTTGTTTTATTTTATTTCGTATTTCAATCCTAATTTCTCCCGGTTTTAAAAATCATCAGAATTTATTGTATAAAGAAGCAAGTTGCCTTGCCTGTGTCATCATACGCGTAACCAAGGAGATAAAAAGCAGCATGTCACGTGTGGCGGTTATGCACCATCAAATTATTTACATTGCCAACAACAACGGAGATCAAGAACGTCTTGAACTCCGGTGTCATTGACAACGGAGATCAAGATATACTTTATTTTACTAATTGTGGTATATAAACAATTGTTTGAAATACGAAGTGAAATAAAATGATTTATTTGCAAGATTGGCAGTAGTTGTTGAAACATTTGTTTGATATTTCTGAGGTTTACGCTTGACAATTCTGAATTCTAGGTTAATGTTAAGATGTAATTCCGTACAGGCAACGGAATTTACTATTGTTTTACCTGTAAATAAAATTCTAATTACAAAGGACTATCTATATTTTCGTATTTTATCTTGGCATTTACACCATATAAGTTTTTAAAATTTTTGTTGTGATTTAACATTAACGTTCAATTAAAAGCTGTCAAGCTTAAACTGCAAAAACATTGTTTTAAAAAATATTAGAAATATTTCTTTAGAACCAAAATATTTATTGTTACGAAAGTGCAATTGCAAAGCCTACTCTGAATCGTAAAGCAAAAAATAGAGTGTATATGTCGCTTAACACTAAATGACTTTTTGTACTAGTACAAAAATGATTTGATTACTGTTTGTGCAGTTGTCATGAGGACCAATAGTTCGCAAATAGCTTCCTTTTTATACAAATTAATTTTATATTATATTGCCAAATTCATGCGGTTGGAAAAAAACATTTTGTTATAGAATGAGTAAGGGTAGAAAGAATGAATCTTTAATTTTTGATATTTATACTTTGCTATGGTATACAGGATCAAAAATAACGGAGATATCCACTGCACAAAATAGTTGTAAAATAGTACACCTCTTTCCTGACTTTTCGCTTTCAATGCTAAAAAAGTATTTGAATTATAGCTGTTTTCACAAGTAAAATATACCGAGGTATTTTTAGTAAAGTAGTTTAGTAAAGCATTCTATAGTGTTACAGTAATTCTTTTAAAGTAATCCTCAATGTAACTTTGTACTGAGTAAAACTAGAGTTCCTAAATGAAAACTTTAACTGTACACTGAGCTCTCAGTTCATATTTAGAAACTCTAAGTAAAACAACCCTTCTAAGCTTTTTAGTATATTAAATAATAATGGTATGATAACCACGGTATAATAACAAAAAGTACAACTTACGTACAATGCTCTTGTTCGGTTGTTTATGACACACACTGGTCCTTCTTGAATCGCAATGTCTGATTGGCAACTAAAACTTTTAGTGTTAAACAAAGCTTTTATGGTAGATTGTGTACTTATCAACATCTTATAATATGTAAAAGATGACAAAGACAACACAATATCGGTTAGGAAACTTTATTAGTAATTATTTCATCGGAAGTAATATAACCGCATCGTTCAATTTTTGAATTTTATCCTTTATTATGCGAACTGCTAGTAATGAATCAAACATGAAGTCATGCAGTAATCACTTACTACGAAGTTAATAAGGAAAAGAAATCGCATTTTACACGATAGGTTCTTTGGTCTTGAGTCATAATAGGTCCTTTCAGCAGAGAAAACGATCCTAAATACAATTTTTACATTAAGTAGTACTACTTACCACATGAGCCAAATTCAGTCAGTAGGAATGCTCGTAATCCTTTTAGAAGGTTGATGGTACAAACTTCCAATTATTGTGTTAGTAAACCTAATGAACCCTATAGAGAAATAAATTGAACTATCAAGGGAGGCGTATTGTGAAAAAGGAAATACCGCTAAAAAGTAACATGTAAGATAAAGAAGAAAAAAATAGCTTTTATTCAAAAGTCAGTGATACAATTAATCGATTAAGATATATGTATACCTATCGCATGAAATTATTGTTTGATAACTCTTTTTTTTTGAGGCAGAACTGTTAAATACAATGTTTTAGACCAGATGAATTAAATATAAATGTTTATACAATCCAAGATTTCTTTAAATGGGTTAATGCCTAATTTCGTCATTAATGATTCAGTAAATAAATGATATTTCCTTACGGATATATCTTCCTTTTATTACGTTAAGAGGTATTTCCATATGCAGTATTAGTATTTTTTGTTTAGCTTTTATTAAATTAAACAACTGTAGTGATAACCACGAATAAAGATACCGTTTGTTTCTTTATCTTAGTTGTTACTTCTAGTAGTCCTTTCTTCTCTACAATACTCAAACCTTAAAATTGTATATCTTGTTTCTTTACTACAAAATCGACTTAAAATTTTTGAGTTATACAACTTTTATATATTTTTGAATATTACCACCTGTTTTTACTTAGTCAGGCCTTTACCTCTTTTTACTTTTGCCCTTGCAAGTTAGACCTTCTTCCTTAAGAGGACGGTATTGTGATGGTTATAACTCCAAAACTTGGACTTTTTTCCCTTTTAAAACGACATAATAATTCTTAAAACCGAATACATAACCTAAAAAATCCTAAGATTGTTGTCTGACGAATCTATCTGACGTGTACGTTGGACCAATAAAATGTTTTCATCTTGGACCGGTCACTCGTCACCAGTAGATAAAGATATAATTTGAAAAAGGCCGTAGAAGATGTTCTTTTGCGACAGCATTCTGTATGGAAAATAATTAAATTTCAAAAACAACCTTGCTTAGGCATTTGAAGATCCAAAGGAGAATGGGCCGGTACTACTAATCATACCTCCTCATATATTCCACAAACGGCAGCCGCTTGACCGAACTGCATTCGGGTCTTACAAGACTTTTTATAGCCAAGCTTCAAACCAATGGCTCACAAATAACCCAGGAAAGTACATCAGTATATACGACATATCGGAAATAGTTAGAGTAGCATACTTAAAAGCCTTTACTATGGGTAATATTGTAAATTTCGGTTACCGGAATTTTGCCCTTTAACGAAAATATCGAAAAAGAATTTCTCCTCTTTGATGTGACCGACCGCATGAGGAAAAGGAACCTCCAAATGATGTTACTATTGGTAATCTTTCAATCAGCAATATTAGGAAGTGAGAGCAGATTGTGTCAGAACCATCTACAACATTTTTCATACATATTTTCATACATATAAACCTAAACAAGACCGAAGTTTTCGAGTGGTGCTTAAGAATATTCACCCATCAATAGACTCGTACATCGTTAAACAAAGCATAGAAGGAATAGGCCATGAAGTCACAAACATATGGAATGTAAAACACCGCAAGACAAAGAAACCACTGCCTATATACTTTGTTGACCTGAAACCGAAGGACAACAACAAAAACATCTATAAAGTAAAACTCCTTTTGAACACTAGTGTTGTATTTGAACCACCACACACTAAAAGAGTGATTCCCCAATGCATGAAATGTCAACGTTTTGGACACACAAAAAACTTTGGTAATAATACCCCACGATGTGTAAAATGCGCATCCAGCCATCAAATTGGCGAGTGTCCTAGATAAACCAGAGACGCTGATGTCCTGCGTGTGTGGCAAGCTATCACATCCAGTTAACTATCGAGGCTGCATTGTGCATAAGCAGCTCCAACAGAAATTATACCCAACCCTACGCAAAGGCCAATTAACTGCCACCACAATAGAACAATATGCCTAAGCAACAAGCCATGATGCACAAACAGTTAACGTATCCAACAATGTAATGAGTCAACCAAATATAACAGCAGCCGTACAATCAAATCATGACATAGAAGAACTAAAACAATTAATGAAAACTTTCATGGATCAAATGGTAACATTATTAAATCTCCTCACAACATTAATCGATAAGAAACATAATGGCTCAATTGCTCAGAATAGGAGTTTGGAATGCCAACGACTCGACTGCGTCAGCATGCGCAGGAAATACCCATCATCCAGACGGAAACGCGCACGCGAGTAGTGCAGTTATTATAAGGCAAAACATTAAACATCATCAAAGAGAGCAATACAACAAATAAATATTCAAGCTACCAGTGTTAGCATAGAAGGTCCTACTGGCGAAATGGTGATTTCGGCAATCTATTGCCCGCCTAGACATAATAACAAACAAGAAGACTTCGACCAATTCTTCACAACTCTTGCTAATAGATTCTTGGTAGGCGGTGACCTTAACGCTTGGAATATACAGTGGGGTTCTAGACTTATAACGATTAAAGTACGCGAGTTACTATCTAGCATGAAAAGAAATAATATGAACTACCTATCGACCGGCCAACCCATTTACTGGCCATTTGACAAGAACAGTCTTCCAGATCTACTAGACTTGGCAAGCGACACCAAATAAAAATACTACTCAAATTAAAGACAAATGTCCAGTATTAATTAAACAAAAGATATCCGAGAAGCGAAAAGCCATAAAACGATGGCAAACAACCAGATCCGAAATCGATAAATGGAAATTCAACAAATTAGCAAAACAGCTCAAAGATCTATTATTAAAATTAAAAAATGAATCCATACAAGACTATCTTAGCAATCTTACTTCCACAGAAACTACAGATTATGCTTTGTGAAAAGCAGCAAAGAAATTGCGCAGACCTCAACAAGCAATACCACTGCTGAAAACTACTGACGATAGCTGGGCAAGGAGTACTCAACAGAAAGCAACAGCATTTGCCGAACACCTTGCTTATGTTTTTACACCATTTAATTCTGAAATAGCACCAGAGGAATAAAGTGAAATACGACATTAGCTAGAGAAACCTTACCAAATGGATCTTCCAATGAAGAACATTAAAAACTAGTGAGAATGCGCAGAGCTAGCATTGCCATGACGAACAAAAACAACTGTATACTTAATAAACTATTTATTTTTGAAAACTAATGTTAACGTAACACATTAGTTGTCATAAAAACTAAAATTCTAAGTCCTAAAATTTTTCGTTGAAAAAAAAAGTTGCTAAAACTGTTTATTTTTTCGTAAATTTTAAAAAATACAAAATTTTTCATTTTTCAAATATTTACCGAAATTTTCGGTGGTCATTTTGACCACTTTCCCGAAGAGATACAAAGAAATTTTTCATAAAAAAAGAATTGCTTATTGACAGATCTATGTACGTTGATTGCAAAAGAAATAATGAAAAATAAAAGTCCTTTAACAAACAATGAGAAAAATACGATTCTCAACATTTATACGACATCATTAAAAAACAATCCAAAAATAAATTAAAAGCTATAGTAAAACAAACATCAGTAGTTAGGCAACACCGATTCGGGGGCAAAATCCCATGTTATTTTAAAGGGGCCTCAAAGTTAGCGAAAATACCACAAATCCAAGATGGCGGCGGCTCGCGACAGCGTATACCGTGCAAGCATATATCATCGCTAACTTTGAGGCCCCTTTAAAATAACATGGAATTTTGCTATGTATATTTACTAATTAACAACAAATTAAGAAAAAATTCGCATACACATGTCAACTTTAAATTACGGTCGACAGGAATCGATATCAGAACAACTAGTATTTCCCTTTTTACTTTTAAATTTATATATTATCGGAGACCCGCTCGTAAAAAAAGGGGTGTTTATTCACGCGTCAGCCTGTTAAATCCCGTATATTCCAGATGAATGAACGCTTTTAAAAGTAAAATAACACTTTATATTAAGACCTTTTTTAAAAATTTTGCTTCCAGGCTGAAATATAAATCCAAACATGCAAGTTTTATTAACTAATAATTTTCTTCTTCTTTAGATGTAATGTAATAATTAAATCGACCCCATTGTAAAAGCATTAGTATATACAATCAACCCTCCTTTGTTAAGAGCATTGATTTTCTAGGGGACCCTTTTTTCACCCCAGCTCAATAGGTAATTAAGATATATGTATAAGAGGGGGTCTGTATGTAATATATACAACAGTTGCATCGTTTTTAAAAGCATATTCCAGAAAATAATTATCACTTCTAACAAAAGAATTTAATTAGCAGCCCTTCGTGGTCGAGTCGATCCACCCTCTATGACCCTATTAACCTAATTATTACTTTATGCAGTTGTCGATGCTTGGATCCTGCGATTTCTTGCGTAAGTATGCATTAGACTAAGTAGGCGATTGTCCGATTTTTGAGCGCGCGTCTCACTCTATTGCAATAATTTCAATCACTAATTAACTTAACGGTACTGTTTATTTTTTTGAAGCGATGCAGGTGATGCAAGTACTGATATAGATATCAAAATTGATAAGCTCTCGTGGGAGGTTCATTTGTTCTGTCTTATATCTACGTATAGCAGAGAATGCATAAATTACAGCAATAGTGTTTAGGTGAACAGGACACCATTGCCCCTTGCATCTACTAAACTACGACCTAATTTGTGTGACAATAAGTATACCCTCTAAGCGTGAGCCGGAGTGAATGTAATGTTATATCAAAAGTCTATAACTACAATATATGAACATTAAAACGGATAAAATTATTTATTTTACTTGATTATAGGGATTGCGTGATAGAAAAAAAAGACATAACTACATTATGATTAGTTTGATAGTAAAGAGCAGTTTAAGAATTCATAGATGTATAAATTATAAAGAGATAAATCTCAAATCTTTCTATATCCAACCAGCTTCTTATAAATTTCACATTAAATCTCTTTATATAAAACAGGTTGTACATATTTACCGATAATATAGGAATTTTCCACTTTAATGAAAGATAAATTATTACGTACTAATGGTTTCATAATGAACTAGGACACTATCATGCATTATTTAACTTTTCTCTAAGACATTAAATTAATAGTGATGTATTTCTTATTGATAGATATTCTATACGGATAT
Source organism: Agrypnus murinus (assembly GCA_929113105.1). Lineage (NCBI taxonomy): Eukaryota > Metazoa > Arthropoda > Insecta > Coleoptera > Elateridae > Agrypnus > Agrypnus murinus. Next base: position 99,943,319 of record OV816029.1, read on the forward strand.
AAAATTTCATGAACTTGAACGCTTTGAATTTTCATCGTTTTCTACCGCAGTTTATTTCAGCACTCAGATAAACCTTAAAGCATAGGCATCGCTTAACATGAGTTAGTTTAAATAATAATAGGTTTTATATTTGATATGCAAATCAAAATAATAAACAATAAAGGTACCTAGTTACATGCACAACTTCAGGTAGGAGATATCTAGCTGAAAGATTATTTTATACTTGACCTACATTGAAATACCCTCTTGTAATTATGCTTCGAATTATCTGTATGATAAATATATCTACTTGATAGCTATACTACAGAAGATGGAATACCGACCCTCGACATCAAATTCCATTCGTTTTAATAGTTAGTACAATGTTATATACAAATATCTAACAGATGCACAGACCCTGAGAAGGATCCGTACATAGGAGAGTATTACATGCTAAAGGAAGGTGTAGCCTTAGACATCGATAAAGTTATAAAGAATCCTCGCCTTACATTGCTGGTCAAAGTTAATGTTGAATTCATTCTAAGGCGTATGTAGTTGCAAAGAAATAAAAGGGTGTGCAATGAACCGTGATGAGAGGTTGATTTAACAAGGGGTAAATGCATAGGTTATATGATGTAATAATAATTCTTTTTTATTAACAATTATGTTATTGCATCTCTTGTCGGGTTAGAGTACATAGTTTTACAATTGATATACGAGAGGAATTTTCACACCACGTTGCTTGATGATGATAAAGCCTACCAGAGCTGCTGACGGAAGGCAAGGTGGGTAGTAGCGTGGACTTTTTTACTGCTGTTCTCTATTTTCGATCTGGGGCTCCAAGGGCTGTAAAGAGAGAGAGAGAAAAACAAAATTATGATGTGTTAATATTAAGGACCCCTCTGTTGATTATTTCATTATCCAGGGGTAGACCAATACGCAAATAAAACTGCGTAAAATCTTTTGAAATTAATACAATTTTATTCAATTACCTGAAAATGATATACAAAAAGAGATACTTACGTACGTTAATTAAGTAGAACTGTAACCCTCATCGACGTCATTCGAATCCATAACTTCAAATTCTGCTAGCATTGCATCGTTATACGGATTCACATCTACCGGTACACCGTTGATATGCACAAACATATTTTGAACACCTATTGCTTCATTTAATAGATTTATTAATGAATCTTTAAGAACCTCCATTATTATAAAAGAGAGTACGAATTATTTCTGATCTGAAAAATTTCGCTATTTATATAGGAAATAATTCCCACCAACATCACCAACCACCACCACCTTACCTCGAACAAATCAGTGTAATAAGTAGTATAAATTATTACAAGTTTATTTAGCGTGTATGAAGTTCCCCTATAACGGTACTATAAGAATAATAATAATAATTGCTACAACGCATAAGCTGGAAACCAGACTCCAGAAGCTATATTGAATATAATCAATTACTTTAAGCTAAATTAAGGCTCTATACATTTAATGGTTTATGAATTCGTATGTAAAACTCATAAAATTGAATCACGATATAAATTCCCAATATCTTCGTATAGCAGAGAATGCATAAATTACAGCAATAGTGTTTAGGTGAACAGGACATCAATTGCATCTACTAAACTACGACCTAATTTGTGTGACAATAAGTATACCCTCTAAACGTGATTCGATTAACGTATCAAATAACGAATAATAAAGAACATTATTTGAAATTTACCACACCATTTAGTTGCTCATATAGTATACAAACCTAAGTACTATCAATTCTCTCTTTTTTTCTGAATAAATAACAACTCTAATAAATAAGTAATAGAAACTACGTATTTATCATATTGTTTATGAGGTGTGTTAAGGTCTAAACAACCCACCGAATAGTACTTAGGGTGAATCTTACCTTTTCTAACTAATATAAGTGTAGTGTATTATGTATTATACATATAAAAACATGTTTATTAATATTAATCATATAATGTTATATAATAAAGTACTGATATCACTGACACGCTGGCTGACGTATCTAGAGTAGCATTATACACATTCATTATTTGGCAGCGAATCGGCGAAGACGGATTTAAACTACATATACGTTGTTTTATTATGGAAGAGAAAATCAGAATAAACAAATAGGTAATTTATAAATAAAAGGATACTACAATAAGAAATTAATACAATTTGATTCAATTACCTGAAAATGATATAATCAAAGAGGGGTCCTTAATATTAACACACCGTCGTTTAAACTAATATGTTTAACGTATGTACTTTAGTATTTTAGGGTAGATATATTGGTGTTCGATACCCCCGATGCAGTTTTAATTGAAGAGCTAACATGAATTTATAGGCTATAATTTCAGATCGACCCTCTTATGAGTCAGTGAATTTGATTAGTAAAAACCCTAATCTAGTACTTACTATATGAACCATCGCTGATGTTGTTGTTGTATGTATAGAAATAAATGTACTATGTTGTTCGTTTAAGATATTTATTTTAGTTTAAATATTACAAATTATCTTACCCTGTTCTGAATGACTGCTTTGTAAAGAAAATCCCAATGTCTGTAAACCATCCCCATATAAATTCGATAGTGTTTCTTGCTAATTTTTTTATTTCTTTACCATCGAATTTATATGGGGATGGTTTACAGACATTGGGATTTTCTTTACAAAGCAGTCTTTCAGAACAGGGTAAGATAATTTGTAATATTTAAACTAAAATAAATATCTTAAACGAACAACATAGTACATTTATTTCTATACATACAACAACATCAGCGATGGTTCATATAGTAAGTACTAGATTAGGGTTTTTACTAATCAAATTCACTGACTCATAAGAGGGTCGATCTGAAATTATAGCCTATAAATTCATGTTAGCTCTTCAATTAAAACTGCATCGGGGGTATCGAACACCAATATATCTACCCTAAAATACTAAAGTACATACGTTAAACATATTAGTTTAAACGACGGTGTGTTAATATTAAGGACCCCTCTTTGATTATATCATTTTCAGGTAATTGAATGAAATTGTATTAATTTCTTATTGTAGTATCCTTTTATTTATAAATTACCTATTTGTTTATTCTGATTTTCTCTTCCATAATAAAACAACGTATATGTAGTTTAAATCCGTCTTCGCCGATTCGCTGCCAAATAATGAATGTGCATAATGCTACTCTAGATACGTCAGCCAGCGTGTCAGTGATATCAGTACTTCATTATATAACATTATATGATTAATATTAATAAACATGTTTTATATGTATAATACATAATACACTACACTTATATTAGTTAGAAAAGGTAAGATTCACCCTAAGTACTATTCGGTGGGTTGTTTAGACCTTAACACACCTCATAAACAATATGATAAATACGTAGTTTCTATTACTTATTTATTAGAGTTGTTATTTATTCAGAAAAAAAGGGAGAATTGATAGTACTTAGGTTTGTATACTATATGAGCAACTAAATGGTGTGGTAAATTTTAAATAATGTTCTTTATTATTCGTTATTTGATACGTTAATCGAATCACGTTTAGAGGGTATACTTATTGTCACACAAATTAGGTCGTAGTTTAGTAGATGCAAGGGGGGAATGATGTCCTGTTCACCTAAACACTATTGCTGTAATTTATGCATTCTCTGCTATACGAAGATATTTGGAATCTATATCGTGATTCAATTTTATGAGTTTTACATACGAATTCATAAACCATTAAATGTATAGAGCCTTAATTTAGCTTAAAGTAATTGATTATATTCAATATAGCTTCTGGAGTCTGGTTTCCAGCTTATGCGTTGTAGCAATTATTATTATTATTATTATAGTACCGTTATAGGAGAACTTCATACACGCTAAATAAACTTGTAATAATTTATACTATTTATTACACTGATTTGTTCGAGGTAAGGTGGTGGTGGTTGGTGATGTTGGTGGGAATTATTTCCTATATAAATAGCGAAATTTCTCAGATCAGAAATAATTCGTACTCTCTTTTATAATAATGGAGGTTCTTAAAGATTCATTAATAAATCTATTAAATGAAGCAATAGGTGTTCAAAATATGTTTGTGCATATCAACGGTGTACCGGTAGATGTGAATCCGTATAACGATGCAATGCTAGCAGAATTTGAAGTTATGGATTCGAATGACGTCGATGAGGGTTACAGTTCTACTTAATTAACGTACGTAAGTATCTCTTTTTGTATATCATTTTCAGGTAATTGAATAAAATTGTATTAATTTCAAAAGATTTTACGCAGTTTTATTTGCGTATTGGTCTACCCCTGGATAATGAAATAATCAACAGAGGGGTCCTTAATATTAACACATCATAATTTTGTTTCTCTCTCTCTCTTTACAGCCCTTGGAGCCCCAGATCGAAAATAGAGAACAGCAGTAAAAAAGTCCACGCTACTACCCACCTTGCCTTCCGTCAGCAGCTCTGGTAGGCTTTATCATCATCAAGCAACGTGGTGTGAAAATTCCTCTCGTATATCAATTGTAAAACTATGTACTCTAACCCGACAAGAGATGCAATAACATAATTGTTAATAAAAAAGAATTATTATTACATCATATAACCTATGCATTTACCACTTGTTAAATCAACCTCTCATCACGGTTCATTGCACACCCTTTTATTTCTTTGCAACTACATACGCCTTAGAATGAATTCAACATTAACTTTGACCAGCAATCTAAGCCGAGGATTCTTTATAACTTTATCGATGTCTAAGGCTACACTTTCCTTTAGCATGTAATACTCTCCTATGTACGGATCCTTCTCAGGGTCTGTGCATCTGTTAGATATTTGTATATAACATTGTATTAACTATTAAAACGAATGGAATTTGATGTCGAGGGTCGGTATTCCATCTTCTGTAGTATAGCTATCAAGTAGATATATTTATCATACAGATAATTCGAAGCATAATTACAAGAGGGTATTTCAATGTAGGTCAAGTATAAAATAATCTTTCAGTTAGATATCTCCTACCTGAAGTTGTGCATGTAACTAGGTACCTTTATTGTTTATTATTTTGATTTGCATATCAAATATAAAACCTATTATTATTTAAACTAACTCATGTTAAGCGATGCCTATGCTTTAAAGTTTATCTGAGTGCTGAAATAAACTGCGGTAGAAAACGATGAAAATTCAAAGCGTTCAAGTTCATGAAATTTTATATCCGTATAGAATATCTATCAATAAGAAATACATCACTATTAATTTAATGTCTTAGAGAAAAGTTAAATAATGCATGATAGTGTCCTAGTTCATTATGAAACCATTAGTACGTAATAATTTATCTTTCATTAAAGTGGAAAATTCCTATATTATCGGTAAATATGTACAACCTGTTTTATATAAAGAGATTTAATGTGAAATTTATAAGAAGCTGGTTGGATATAGAAAGATTTGAGATTTATCTCTTTATAATTTATACATCTATGAATTCTTAAACTGCTCTTTACTATCAAACTAATCATAATGTAGTTATGTCTTTTTTTTCTATCACGCAATCCCTATAATCAAGTAAAATAAATAATTTTATCCGTTTTAATGTTCATATATTGTAGTTATAGACTTTTGATATAACATTACATTCACTCCGGCTCACGCTTAGAGGGTATACTTATTGTCACACAAATTAGGTCGTAGTTTAGTAGATGCAAGGGGCAATGGTGTCCTGTTCACCTAAACACTATTGCTGTAATTTATGCATTCTCTGCTATACGTAGATATAAGACAGAACAAATGAACCTCCCACGAGAGCTTATCAATTTTGATATCTATATCAGTACTTGCATCACCTGCATCGCTTCAAAAAAATAAACAGTACCGTTAAGTTAATTAGTGATTGAAATTATTGCAATAGAGTGAGACGCGCGCTCAAAAATCGGACAATCGCCTACTTAGTCTAATGCATACTTACGCAAGAAATCGCAGGATCCAAGCATCGACAACTGCATAAAGTAATAATTAGGTTAATAGGGTCATAGAGGGTGGATCGACTCGACCACGAAGGGCTGCTAATTAAATTCTTTTGTTAGAAGTGATAATTATTTTCTGGAATATGCTTTTAAAAACGATGCAACTGTTGTATATATTACATACAGACCCCCTCTTATACATATATCTTAATTACCTATTGAGCTGGGGTGAAAAAAGGGTCCCCTAGAAAATCAATGCTCTTAACAAAGGAGGGTTGATTGTATATACTAATGCTTTTACAATGGGGTCGATTTAATTATTACATTACATCTAAAGAAGAAGAAAATTATTAGTTAATAAAACTTGCATGTTTGGATTTATATTTCAGCCTGGAAGCAAAATTTTTAAAAAAGGTCTTAATATAAAGTGTTATTTTACTTTTAAAAGCGTTCATTCATCTGGAATATACGGGATTTAACAGGCTGACGCGTGAATAAACACCCCTTTTTTTACGAGCGGGTCTCCGATAATATATAAATTTAAAAGTAAAAAGGGAAATACTAGTTGTTCTGATATCGATTCCTGTCGACCGTAATTTAAAGTTGACATGTGTATGTGAATTTTTTCTTAATTTGTTGTTAATTAGTAAATATACATAGCAAAATTCCATGTTATTTTAAAGGGGCCTCAAAGTTAGCGATGATATATGCTTGCACGGTATACGCTGTCGCGAGCCGCCGCCATCTTGGATTTGTGGTATTTTCGCTAACTTTGAGGCCCCTTTAAAATAACATGGGATTTTGCCCCCGAATCGGTGTTGCCTAACTACTAACATCAGATGTAGCAGGTAAGAGGTTTTTAGCATTATCTCATAAAACATATACATACATAACTTCTTGCAGGAATTCTATGGGGAACAGTGCATAAAGTCATCAAAGAATACATAAGTATATAAAAAACGCAACCTTTCGCCGCTGAAAAAGGACAGAGTGAAAAAAAGTTCATTGTTATGATTGACTCCGACACAAGTTATGCGATTCATAAAATTTTTCATCAGTACATTTTTAAAAAGGAAATGCCTACAATAACTGACAAAATATTACGTGATGTTAATGCCGCCGAAGATTTGTCCAATTTTAGACAAAACATTTTAAATACTATTGAAGATTATTGGATTTGGATTTTTGCAAAGGTCTCGAAGCCTATACAATACGTATTATATTGATGAGACGGTGTAGGGTAAAAAGATAACCGTTTCGCGACTACTTCCTTTTCATATTGAACTTAATCCAATCGAGTTAGTATGGACACAAATCAAACAAGAGGTTGCTCAAGAAAATGTAAAACTTTTATTTGAGCAGGCAGTTCAAAATGTAACAATCGAAAATTAAAAAATTACAGTGGACTATTCTTCCCCAACGGCCCAACCGCCTTATGGTGCAGACCTTGCTCCCTCAGATTTCCACGTGTTCGCATCGTTAAAAGAATTTTTAGAGGGACAAAAGTTACTCTAATGTAAAGTCGTCGAAGCTGGTCGAGAATCAAGACTTTTTTCTAGAGGACTACAGAAGCTTCCTGAACGATTGATACGTATTCAAAAGAAGGGAGACTAAGTGCTAAATAAAGAATTACTACATTATATTGAAAAATGATATGTCATTTTAGTTTCGTTTGTTAATTTCCATATCATTATTGAATTATTAAATTATTCGCATAAATGTTTCTAATGATAAGTGACTTTTTAGAATCTGATTAATTCTAGAAAGATAATAAGTTTTTGTTGTTGATTTGTTTTTTAACAAATCAAGGTACAACCTGCTTTATCGGCGTGAATTGACATGCCGATAAAGCAGGTTGTGTATCATGGAATAAAATATTTATATTTTTTAGTGTAATAACGTCTTTATATAATCATAGAAACATCAGAAATGTTCATCTGTTTAGTTGTTCGTTATCTTGAATACACTATAGATTAAAACGTTTTAAACGAGCCAACCTGCTATTCCGTCCTGAGCAGTTAGTATTGTAACTAAAGCCACATTGATTTTGTTCAAAATAATAAGTACACATATACCAAGGGCTTATTGTTTTATTAATAGGGAATACCTATTGAGTTATTCTCTGCATGACATGTAAATGTAATTTTAAGTTTTAGTTATAAGTCTTATTACATGACATACCAAGTACTTATTGTCTAATCATCCGACAGATTGGACGGTATAACGGGTAAAAATAATTGTGTCTTTTATCTATATATAAATGTATGGTCACAACGTATCTGTTGCTATGTCAAATATAAGATAACCTTTGTTTAGTAGTTCTTGTGTATCTATTTTAAACTAGCACGTTTACCTATACTATTTCATCCGTAACTCCATATGATTGACTCATTTTCACTTACTTTTGATGTTTTATGGCAATGAGAGATTTACGTTTTAACTATTTATAAATACCTTGTATAAACACACAACTGTGTCAACTTGATAAATTGAGTTATTGATCTATATTGTTCATTGTAATCGAACTAAATAATAATTTGACCAATCACCTATTGAACTTGAAGCGTTGACGTATTTAAGCTGGGCTAGCTTATTTTCAAGGAGGGTTTTTACAGACTAGTAGTTTTAACTAGCCTTTTATTTTGTGTCAGTTTAAATCCGCCCCTCCCTCAAGGTTAAGATAAATTAATAAAATACTTCAATCATATTTAACTGTTCTATTATTTGTGTTTATCTCTCTTCTTCCGTTCGTATGAGTAGATCAATCGTTATCAACTGTGGTCACATGTTATAAAAAGTAATCGCAACGTAGGATCCAGTTTGTTCCTTTTGTTGTACTTACCATCATAAAATTTTGTCATTTGTAAGGTTGGTAGTGCTGTGACAACTTCCGTTTTGTTAAATATTTAAAATTTACTCGGGTAGTGTAACTTGGGAGGTAATAGTCTAGTGGGTGGCACCCCGGATCATTACAACCTGATATTAATAAAAATCTAAAAACTTATTTCATGTCTAATTATTTTACATATTGGACAATGGTTGCAGCTTGGACCAAAGTTTTTTCAAAGTTTTATTATTTTATTCTAAACAGATGTTGGAGTGAATTCTTTCTCATTTTGTATTATTGCGGTTAGTGGTACTTCTTTATTATTAGAATTGTTTAGATTATTTGAACCAAATAGGAACTGTTGATTAGTTACTTAATTAAGGCACCTCTCTATTGTTGACTACCATGACTCATTTAATATTCCGTTTACCAAAACAGATGGTAAGTTGTTTTGGCTTTGATAGAACGTCAAAAATTCGGATTTGAAATCTGAAATATTATGAAAGTTGAATTATCAGTCTTGAAGAAATAACCTTTTCTAACTCTGCATGTGGTTTATAAATTATGTTAAATTATTGCGATTATTTTTCAAATTTAAAATTCCTACAAAAATATGGTATGATACTATCCTATGCTCCTTCGATAAATTGCTGAATAGCTAGCTGCATAGGAATAAAAAAGAATATCCAGCAGGTTATCATGCACTTCAGGAGTAAATTTGATATATTTTATGTTACACATTTAAAACGTAATTGCATCTTACACATGTATCAAATTCCCCATTTGGTCAGGTATTTAAACCATTTTTATTTATCATATTGCTACAAAACTAGCTAAATAAAAGTTATTTTTTTAAACACGCTAATAAATTTGTCGTATTAACACAAATAAATTGTTTATATTGAGCCAAACCTCTTCGACATTAAATGTTCACAAAGGAACTTACTGCTTTCGGATTTATATTTTACATTTTATGAGGCATAATCACACTACGAATTGGATTACATTCTAATAAACCTCGTTCCTAACCACGAACTTTTCAGCTGCTTTCTCCTTTTGATAAAATATTCAACGTGTAGTTGGTTGGGATTTTATGAAATATAATCGCTCCTCTTCCAACATATCACGCTGATTTGATAAAATAATTCAAAGAAATTAGTGTTGTAATCTGGCTTTTTGTGAAATATCATTGAACTAGTTTTGTATGGGACTTTTTCCCCTACTAATATTAACTAAATGTTACTGTATTTGTTGGGAGGAAATAAGATTTCATCAAGTAAGATTTAATCGCTAGATGCGCAAAATATCTTTAGTTTTATTTTATTTATTGAAGTGGACAAAATAGATAGATTACAGTAACAGGTCCGGAATTCGTTAAATTTGTTATTGTATGTTATAAGTTAATCGTAAATCGTACTGCATCCTAAAATAAAGATTAATTAACTATTTATGATTGTATATAAAATATTGAGGTGATTTTTAATATGCCCCTCGATCAGGGCAAGCCATAAAATATATGAGGTGATATTTATGATAAAATATAAAATAGAGAAATTTTTGTCTCACGTTAACAGCGTCATAAAATATCTGCGGTGAAATTTAATAAAATAATATACACCCCAATATTTTTTCTTTTTCCCAATGGGCTAACTCAGGTTTAATTCGATAGAGCATGAAATAAATGAAATAATAAAATCTTATTGATTCTTATACCTGGAAGAAAAGAACTTACTACCAAGACACTTGGACTTCCGCAACTGGACAACAGCAAGCTAAACTCTATATGTGAAAAGAAAAAGAAATGGATGCTTGTATACACATCAAATAAACACATAGATAAATTGAAAACACAATCTTTATTTTTATTAATGAGAATAAAAGAAAATCTAATTCAAAGAAAAATAAACGAAAAATTATTTAGAACAGAACAGTAAAATAAAATAGGAAATTCTTCCCTGAGCTTGCTCAAATGTGTTAATTAGTCGTTATTAACCTGACATAAGGCTATAACAGTTCTCCATTTGAGCAAACTGACATCAATCAATGTTATTAATTAAAAATAATATTTACAAATGTTAAAATAAATTTAACTTATGATAAATAAATTTTAATAAAGAAATTTAAATTGTTTTATTCGTAAGAATTTTATTATTTAAAAACTTTTAAAGTGAGAAAAATGAATTCTGAAATTATTCAGATTGTCTTTATAATTTTGTTATTGAAAAATTTAATCAAAACCACTTATTTTGACCAACCTTGTATATAAAGTACGTCGAGATCCACTTCAATCTTATTTAAATTGGTACAACTGCATTTACTTCAGACAGCTGACTTTTATAAAATATAAGTACGTCAATTATTCAAAACGATAATGGAAATAAATCTTCTTCAATTTATTTAATAAATAACTCGTTCACAATTCCATACAATTGTTGATTAACGGATATAAATCTTCTTTAATTTAAAATATCCAGGTAAATATTTATTACACTTTGCTAAATTTCATTTATTGACATATATCATATGGTTGTCACATAACCCTACTTATTTTACAGATTTACTGTCTCGAGTCAAGCGTGAGTTCTCTCAAAGCGTTTTATCGACTGAAATTGTTAATTTTTGCTGGCCTTTTTATATGATTTAGCGAAACAATTGCCGACTACGTCAATTTTTAGAAACAACCGCATTACGAATTTTTTTCATGACGTCACTTCACCGAAACAGCTGATTATAATTAACACTAATCTTAAATCTAAAAAGATAGAATTGTAGATGGCAAAATAACAATGAAAACAACATAAGACTTATATTCTAACATTTACCATAACTGAGAAAATTAACAAAAACGATTGACAATAAAAAAATCTCATTAGGACTTAATTATAAACAAAACTCATTAAATCCAGCTTTATCCTTTAGAAAATGAATACATAATTACACTAGGTAACTGATACATACAAAATTTACCTAAGAACATCTTTACAATAGAAGAAAAATATAAATAAAGATTCTTCTCTACGATTTGATAGACCCAACGATGCTTATACAAATTCCATCATCAACATCAACTTAAATGAAGTTAAATTATAGTCAACTTGTCCAGCATACAGTCCTCCAAGTGTTTCAGTTCAAGCAATGGTGAAAAATGTTATATAAGAATCAATATTTGTAAAATCGAAGCACATCAGCAAAGCCGAAACCTTCATTAGAATAAATGGTCTTTACTAGTATACAAGAGATTGTAAGTTTATTGTGCTAGAGTAGTCATTACAATATAGACCTAATTTACATAATTTTAGTTAAATATGATCCCGAAACTGAGTCAGTCTCATGGGAAACAGAACAATTCTTCCTACGTTATCAATCGTAGAACTTAAATTTAATCAGGAAAATTAAATCTTCCAGACAAATGGAAAAACCATCCTAATATGTGACTTGGGTTGCATAAAACATGTATTATTATGAAACAATCTAAATGATTGATATCCTTTTTATAATTTAGACATTTTATATATAAGAATTGAGGTTACGTCTTCATAAAATTTTATCCTTCTTGATTTCTATTTTAAAAATTGATAAATCTATCTGTGACCTAACATGTAGCCTTTAGATTAAATAGACCTAACATCTTAGCATGTCTATCCTTTATTTTATTTTATTGCATGAAATAATTATTTTTATGTTTACGATCAAATCGCCCAATAAATTTTCAATGAGATGAATTCATGACATCTCAATATATTTAAAACTCTTAAAACAAATGACATGAAAATATCACGCATATTTATCAACAATATTTTATTACAAGGTAGAGCAACAGAATATTTCTAAATAATATACCAACTATTTTTATACGACGTCATTCTTTGTTTACAAGGAACGTCCAGCTGTTTATATATTATAATAAAAGGCTTGATGAAGTCTTTTATTTTATTTTGATGGTAATAATAGGGAATACATAAATTTGTGCATTTTAAGGATAGACGCAAATGTCTGTTTTTAATTGTGTAGTATGTATCACTTTAAGTTTAATTGTTGTGATAATCTTCACACTGATTTTCACAAGATGTCTTTGTCTAATTGTATTTCAAACTTTTAATATTATATTCTCTGTTCAAATACGCGGCCTTCCGAATGCTTAAACGGCTATTTACTAACGCAGCTGCTCTAAAGATACGGGGTAACTCAGCCGTAAATTGATTATTATCAAACATCAAATTGGAAAATCTTTGTGTAAACTCTTCCTTGCAAGCTTGGACTGAATACTGCTATTGTCCATTCTCCAGCTGCCGACCATTTCTAAAATAACACTCCAATAAAAACGCTTCCTAATGTGGAATTAACTTTACTGACGATCTAAGTAAACGTCTTAATAAAAAACGAATATATTTGTTGAAGATTTAATTTATTTGATGTTAATTGGATGTTTGATTTCACTACGACATCTTTTTTCTGTGCCATAGGCGAAACCTTTACATGGAATATCAATAGTCTAATGTAACCAACATACCATTAATTACAATGATTATTTTCACAACAAGGGTGTTTATTTACACAACCAAGATTAAATCAACCCTTTAATTTTGGAGGTTGTTCTTGATAATTTATATGGTTTAATATTATCTCTGATTTGAATCAATCAATAAACTTTCAGTCTCATTTAACGATAAAATAAAGTTTGGACAAACTTCTCTACTTATTAGATACAAGTTCCGTTAAATCCCGAGATAAAAGTTCAAAAGAAGATTTAAAAGTAATCCAATGAAAGGCTATCCTCCTTTACTGTTCCCATTATATTCGTTTCATGGAGTTGGAAAGTTTTGCTGTAGTAAAGTTTTAGCGTTATCATGGGAAATATTGACATAAGGTCGTTGGTCCTGCCAAACAACTTGGAAGCATTCATTAACCTTTAAGATAATGATGTAACAAAACAACAGCATCCAATTAACAACTTTGAGGGGGTTTGTTTGTTTTTTAAGGCAATTAATTTTAAATTTCATTGTTTGTAGCCGTTTCTTGAAGTTTATTCAACGGCAATATCATAATTGGAATTTACTTAACTCTTTCAATTATAGAATCTCTAGGCCCTAGTTGTATAAACTACATTTATCTAGTCTTACTGAATTATCTTTGCATTTTCGTCACTAATTCCATCTAAAGACTTACAAGATTTCCATCTGAATACATTTATACATGCATAATATATAGGGTGTTTCAGTTAACTTCAGCATAAATCTAACGTGTAATAGTACTTTATCAATAGAAACAAAAATCTTTATTTATTACACCAGAAATAGTTAATGTTTATAGAATAAATTTTAGAAACCTCCCGGATTTGACTTAACCATATTTTATTTAAATTTGTATTCTCACTTGTGAACATATCGTTTTGATTGTATTTCAGTTGGTTGACTGTAAACTGGTTGGTTCGAAATATTCCCCACTTTTTATTTCGCTTTTAATTAATTCTGAATTGTTTTCGTTTTGCGAAGTAAAACTGATTATTTTTCAGTTGAATTTTGTTTTTGGTTTGTTGTACTTTTTTCTTTTTTTACTTTTTTTTAATACAAAACATAAGATACGTCGCCCGATGGACGTCACTGTAACACCATAAAATTCATAATACTTAAACAAATTGCTTACATCGCAATACAACGGTACTTACTGTACATTAATGCTCCGGCTTAAGATCTCTAATGACAAATTGAGGCGTAAGTCTGATTTCCATGACTTATAGATTGTAAAGAAAATAAGGTTTTGTAAAAATGTCACGTGGGGTTTTCGTGACTGGAGGTCGTAGTCACAGGTAGAAGGGAAAGAAAACACAAAGCATAGAAACAACTATATACTAATAACAAAGTAATAAAATACAAAGGTATTACACATGGTAGTTATATAGTTTGAGGATGTGCGGTCCTCCTAATTATAACAATAAACTTCAGGGCGATCGGAACCACCCTATCTAGCACTCGATCTACAAACTAAGCGTATACACATAGGGAGCCTTGGCACAACTCCCTATTAACTAAGCAGAACTAAGCGAGAGAGAGCCTTAGCACAACCCCTTCATAACTAAGTGAGGTGAGGGGAACGGTAACCAATGCCGCTTGACATCAGGTTCCAACCTCTAACCATAAAATAAATATAAAGGCACTTACCCGCTTGCTTGGATGTGGCTTTTTCGAGTCATGGCACTGACGGAATTCTAAGCCCAAAGCATGCGGTTTATATACGGTTCAACGCGAAAGAGATTAGCATAATAGTGGGAAGTCGTAGGTTGGTGTTCTAAGTATGGTAGGAGTTTCCTGCAGAGGCGAGTTAAACGTGCCAAGTACGGAACTCAAGCTTCCTGGTTGCAGGCTCGTGGGGTGGAGCGGAAATTTTTTGAAGGAAGCGCAGCTGCTCGACTAACGTAGGCCGCTTGACTGCATGTGGACGAACGTGGGTTGTCCAGCATAGATGAGAGCAACCTTAGTAGATAAAATGCATTGGAATGGCCAGACGTGGGTGACGCAGCAACAGCTGTGGTTGCGTTTCCTCGAATGAGTGTGCAGCTGGTTAAAAAGTCGTAGGCAACGAGGTCGCGGCTGCTTGACTAACGTGGGCAACTGAGTGTAACCTTGCACGATATTTGCACTAACGGAATGCAAGATGTAGAAATTATAAAATTATTCGAGTCGAAATAATTCCGTTTGCGACAAAAACAATAAGGGCGCCATTTAATTGTAAGTCATTAGAATGCTCCTTAAAATCCGCAACCAAAAAAGGATTCTGATTATTTTGTTGGAATTCAATAATTAATCGTAATTATTCAAATTAATGTTAGGCAGGTAAACGTATTTCAATAACTTGTGCAAGTAAATGGTCCAATATCATCACAACTGTATTTAATTTAAATTGGTTTATTCATAAGTCAAGAAATTTTGATTACCCAACAATAGAGTTATAATTTATTACTAAGAGAAGAGGGAACCCTTTTTAACTATAAAAAAGAGTTATTCATAATAACAGTATGAATATCATGGATACATGTAAATAATCTTAAAAGCTAAAACCACTTACTTAAATGATAATATTAATTCGGTAATCCTAAATAGATGTTCAAATCTACCTAGTCACTCGAAATCACTCAACACTATAATGCCTTTTTAACAATAAAGCACAAAAATCTGTAGACAACAAATACATAAAACTACTTACAGACTGAAGATCTAAAGAACCTTGGTAAAGCTGTTACAATTAATTTCTGGATTTTCGAACTGAAGTTGCGATAATAGCGTCGTCTATAATATGAATAATGTCTTTCATTAATAGAACACTTGAAACTCATATAATTCGAATAATTCGTCGGTTAATTACACGTTTTTATTGGTAGCCATATTTAGTTATCAGAAGGTTGTACTGTTGCAGCGTAAGAATATTTTAGAGCTGACACAAATTCTTCAAGTCCACTATATAACTATTAAAATCAAAGGTGACGATGATTAGCGTTAAGATTCCAATTGTGATAAATTCTCTTCTGAAAACGGTAACTAATAACACTCTGAATTAATCATGTCTTGTTAACCAAAACGACAGTAGGTATTCCGGTACTTGAGATGACCACCACCCTTTTTATGCAAATGACCTGCGATCTAATTAATATTCAAATAAGGCGTGGTCTAATTAAATGCGCGAATTAAATTAATTGATCTAATTAAATTAATTCACGGTATCATTTACATATCTCATCTCTCATTTACATATATCATTTCTCATATGCATGCGCGAATTAAATTAATTGATCTAATTAAAAGAGAGTTTTAAGGATTCTACTGTAGACATTAGATTAGAGCTCCGATTTGTAAGCAATATTTGATCAGATTAACTATAATTTGGTCAAAAGTGGAAATTAAAAGGTTAAGCTAGTGACAGATCGAATTCAATAGTCATCATTAATAAAAGTAACTTTTTCAGTCAGTCATGTATTTAGCTACTATACTATGTAACGTTTATAAATAAATAATACATCAATATAGAATAATCTTTAATTAATGCTCATAAACTGTTAACAATCTAACATTTCCTTTATATGAGCTGTTGATAGTATTAAACCTATGCATCGCCGTTACGAATTTTTGATATTCGAGTAATGTTTTAAAAAATCCAGAACCGACTTACAACATACCCTTTTCTTCATGTACCCTCTCGTAATCTTACATCGTAGTTATATCGTGGGTATAAGGTATTCATGAATTTAGAGATTAGAGCTTGAATCGGTCAATTCACTTTCTGATTCAACTAAACCATACTGCTTAATCTTACATGATTCGTTGATAGAATAAAATACGCTTGCTGAAACTGTGACTAGACATATACATATACCATAATGAAAATTATTAAGCAAAAGAAGTCGCTAAATATATTTAACTTAGACGATCATGTTTCTCGATAATATTCCGATGGTGGTAGAAAGCATGGTAAGCTTTTAATTTCAATTTTATTTATCAGGCGATATACATTATATTATTTTCATATATTAGCATGCAAAGTTATCGTTTCAATAAAAAGTAAAATATTTATCTGATTTATTTCTCCAGGTTAAGTCTTCAAGGTTCTCATAACTATAGATATTGCAAGAGGTAACTACCCTGTATTTCAAAGTTATAAAGACGTATTACAAACATATGTTATAGACTTATATTTCGAAGGTATCGAAAATGGTTACAGATTATTATTATATTATACGAGTTTACTATAGATACGATGAATATCCTACAAGAGTATATAGTATATTATTACATATCTGCGTATTTCGAAGCTATTGAAAATGTATGATATATTGTAAAATAACGTTTAAATATGGCGACGAACTTATTTCTTTTAAACTGACGTCAATTCATCATACAAAACATACTGTATTTATGTATTCCCTTTCTCTTCTGATATGTTTTCTACAGTGTGTTTTTAAATATTATACCCCGTTCTCTCAAGAATGCATAAAATTTTCGAAATATCTGTTATTATTTTACTTAGCACATATAAAAGTAGCAAAATGAATTTCTATTTTAACCTGTTAACTTTTATGTACTTTATTCAATTTGACCCTAATTATGAATAAATGAGAAAACATGTTATCAAGCTGTTCAAAATTCGAATGTCTAGAAAAATGGGTAGCTCTTACTGAATATACGAAGAATACGTTTTAGGTATGTATTGAGATACATAACATTTCTCTCATATATGAATTTGTATACAACGATCTAGATCTTGCTACCGTATATGTTTAACATAAAAATAAATGAAAACTATAAACTTCTGTTATCATTTTTTATTTATAAAATTTTAATAATAATAATATTAAATGTTTGCATTGTACGACATATTGATAGGGTAGGTGAATTGCAGGCATTTAGCAGGCCCGTGTTTCTAGCTGTGGATCAATAGGCTAGAAGAAGAAATTATTGTTTTAAGAAGACGAATATGATTAATGCACCTACAAATATTTCAGCTTGATAATTGCTTTTACGGGTTAACATCTGTGTCGAGCAATTCTGAGCGGTCCTTCTTCCTGCGGTAAAACTAATGTTATGTTAGGTCTACTGATTAGTGAAAACGGATTAAAATTTGAAAATATCTACCTGTTTGCCAAATACTTATTTCAACCTAAATATGGCGAAAACGATGATGTAATCACCCCTAATGATGTGAAACCTAATTCAGTATTCATTTTCGATGATATTATCTGTGACAAACAGGAAAAAATTAGAGAATATTTTAGCATGGGTAGACATGAAGGGTGTTGATTCATTTTATTTAGGTCAGACATATGCAAAGATACCGAAACATCTGATTAGGGACAACGCTAACTTACTTATTCTCTTTAAGTAAGATGAATTGAATTTCAAACATGTGTATAACGCTCATATTTTAGGAGATGCAGGCTATGATGAACTTAAACATTTAAACGCATAGTATAATTATTTCTCAACGCGGGATATATATCGATATTTTTCTAGTTTGATTAAATCCTATAAGTTATATTCATATCGCCCTTTTTATTCTGTTAAGATGTTTATAATAATCATGGTGAGCTTGGTATGAACATAATCCGATTCTACCTATTCTTTTCTAGCCGTTTGTATAATATAAAATATATATTCCGCGTTAGACTGATTAGTATCGTTATATGTACCGATTGTTATATTTCCGTGAATATTTGAGTTTTCACCAATACACAGGATAAATTTTTATCTCTAATTTTATATATGGCGTTTTATATAGAGCAGGAGTCTCACGATAATTTATACATATATTGTCTTTGAATATTCTAAAACAGATAAAGAACCCTGAACCCTTGTTAGGAATTTTAAAATAACGAAATTTTTATTGAATCAGCTAAATAGATAGTGTACTTAACCCGTATTCAAATTTTCTACACATCTAACTTATACGGATTAAGTGATAAGAAGCAGTGTAAGCTTTTACCTGTTTCCTATAGAGCAATTTTGAGTGTACCTTCTTCTTGTGGTAAAACTAATGTCTTGTTAGGTCTACTAATTAATGAAAACGAATTAAAATTTGAAAATATACGCCAAGTCTTTATTTCAACCTAAATGTGGTGAAAACGATGATGTAATCACCCCTAATGATGTGAAACCTAATTCAGTATTCATTTTCGATGATATTATCTGTGACAAACAGGAAAAAATTAGAGAATATTTTAGCATGGGTAGACATAAAGGGTGTTGATTCATTTTATTTAGGTCAGACATATGCAAAGATACCGAAACATCTGATTAGGGACAACGCTAACTTACTTATTCTCTTTAAGCAAGATGAATTGAATTTCAAACATGTGTATAACGCTCATATTTTAGGAGATGCAGGCTATGATGAACTTAAACATTTAAACGCATAGTATAATTATTTCTCAACGCGGGATATATATCGATATTTTTCTAGTTTGATTAAATCCTATAAGTTATATTCATATCACCCTTTTATTCTGTTAAGATGTTTATAATAATCATGGTGAGCTTGGTATGAACATAATCCGATTATACCTATTCTTTTCTAGCCGTTTGTATAATATAAAATATATATATTCCGCGTTAGACTGATTAGTATCGTTATATGTACCGATTGTTATATTTCCGTGAATATTTGAGTTTTCACCAATACACAGGATAAATTCTTATCTCTAATTTTATATATGACGTTTTATATAGAGCAGGAGTCTCATGCTAATTTATACATATATTGTCTTTGAATATTCTAAAACAGATAAAGAACCCTGAACCCTTGTTAGGAATTTTAAAAATAACGAAATTTTTATTGAATCAGCTAAATAGATAGTGTACTTAACCCGTATTCAAATTTTCTACACATCTAACTTATATGGATTAACACAAGGGTGAGTAATTGTCATTTAAAACAATAATTTATGCCGCTTTTAAGATGATGATCTCTTAACAAATTATTTAGAAAATCTAAATTCCTTTCAGTCATTTGTAAGAACGTTTGTTTATTTATGGTTGAAAGCAGTTTTAAAGAATGTCGAAAACAACACGACTAATTAGTTTGTAAGTATTTTCATGCAAAAACATTTAGTTTGAAAGTAACTTCTTAAACAGTTTTAGCTACAGATAATGTTTTTGAATTTTAAAAATAATGCTCTACAGCATTCTATATTTTTAAGTTTCATTTAAATAAATTTTTATGAAATCATAACGAACGATGCTAATTGTTTTCTTTCAAATTAGAATTTGCTTTACTTGTAAACCGTATTTTAAATGTTTATGACGTATATTTAAACAGGTCAAAATGCAACAGAGATAATCCGACAGGTGATTGACAGTAACTTTTAGAGTTACTTTGTATAGTTGAAAATAAATTTTTATTATTACGTTTCTACATGTTAAATTGTTGTCGCAGAATTACATGATGACCTATAGATCTATATTTAAATATCAAATAGAAATGACAACATAAGATTTATTGTAAAATAAATTTATGAGAGAGAGATGACAGATGCAAATGATATATAAAAATGAGATATGAGTTATGTAAATGAGATTTAATTCGTGAATGCTTATGAGAGATGAGAGAGGTGAGATATGCTAATGATACCGTGAATTAATTTAATTCGAGCATGCGTATGAGAAATGATAAATGTAAATGAGAAATGAGATATGCTAATGATACCGTGAATTAATTTAATTCGTGAATGCATATGAGAGATGAGAGAGGTGAGATATGCTAATGATACCGTGAATTAATTTAATTCGAGCATGCGTATGAGAAATGATTAATTCGAGCATCCATATGAGAAATGATAAATGTAAATGAGAGATGAGATATGCTAATGATACCACGAATTAATTTAATTCGAGCATCCATTTGAGAAATGATAAATGTAAATGAGAGATGAGATATGCTAATGATACCGTGAATTAATTTAATTAGATCAATTAATTTAATTCGCGCATTTAATTCGAGTATTTAATTAGACCACGCCTTATTTGAATATTAATTAGATCGCAGGTCATTTGCATAAAAAGGGTGGGGGTCATCTCAAGTACCGGAATACCTACTAACGACAAACTTTACAATTGACTTCTAGATTGAATTTACTTCGCAAATTTTTAATAAACGGTAAACTGGATTATTTGTATTAATTTTATTAACACAGAAAATTAGACGGTAAAATGAAGCAAGTAGTTTCGTGTACTGTAAACGGAATAAATACAGAATGGTGTTAGCACAACTAATTTTTACTTTTCAAATTGTAACTTGGTTTTATACTTAAAAACGGTAATTTTTGGAACGCCACCTAACATAAAACTCCACTAGGAGCTTCCGGAGGCGAAGTCCCAGCTCGACGCGGAGACGTTTGGGGTGCGAAATTGTCACGTGGGGTTTTCGTGACTGGGGAACGTAGTCAGAGGTAGGAAGGAATCAAACACAAGTTGTAAAAACAACTATATACTAAGACAATAAACAGGGTACAAAAGGTTTACATGTTGACAATAAACAGAGTACAAAAGGTTTACATGTTGACATATGGTGAGGACGTATATGTCCTCCTAACTACTACAATACAGGGGAGGTTGGGACCAACCCTGTCCTAGCACTAAATCTACTAACTAAGCGTAGGAGCGTAGACTCCTGGTAATTATAACTAAGCCGGGTAGCCTGGTCACAACCACCCACAATTCTGCATAGAGTGGGCGTTTTTAGCGCCGCCCACTCAACTAAGTAAACTAAGCTATAATTAGTCAAAAGAGCACTTACCCGCTTGTTCTTGATGAGGCTTCTAGTGAGTCTTGGCACAGACTGATTTGAAGCCAGAACAAGCGGGTTTATATATTGCTGAAGGCGGAAACGTTACTGAATTAATTGAATACATTAAGTGGAATACGAAGAACACATGAATACTTAATAAGATCCAAACTGTATAAATTATTCCAATGAGATACAAATTGTATAAATTATTCTGCAGACTGAATAATTTAGTCTAATGAGATTCAATTGAAATATTTTATTCTAATGAGATTCAAACTGTATAATTTATTCTCAAGGCAATGCAGATTGTGTGCCGCGCGTGGCGGAGTGTAGGCGGCTATCGCACTACTCTTGCTACGAAATGAATGCAAGTTGAAATGTTACAAAAGGGATTTCATTTAGAATAATTCCGTTTGTGACAAAATTATAGTTGCATTGATATTTTCTGAGAAAGAGAAATTAACCATCCTATCAAATTAGACTTAGCCAATGGTAAATTTTTATTCCAGAACTTTCGATGGGATCTACAGTGATCAAAATCTGATTGGCGTTTTTTATTTGTCTGGATTTGAAAAACTATGCATCCAAATTGAAAATAGGCAAATATAAATCTGAACTTAATGCATTTTGTAGACATACTAATCCGTAAAAAGATATTCTTATTTCTGTATTTCTCTTACGAAAACGAATTTCATAGGCGTGGGAATGCTTTAAGATGACCTTTCACATTAAAGAAAATGCCATTTGACTTAAAATAACGTCTGTAATTTTTAAACCAACGAAAATATATTGAAATATACAGGGCTGTACTAAGCTTCTTTACCATAAGCGCATTTAAAGTTATATTAAAATTAGATTGAGAATTTTAACGCGTTACACACTTTGCTAAGACACGTCCTGTGTTTTATTAATAATCTATAATTATATTTAAATTGCTAAGCGTTTTAAATGCTTGTTTCTGAAGTTCTAACTTACCGATTTTAAATAGTAATAGCCATTCGACGCGAGTAGGATGCTTACTTTTTCTACAACTATTCAACTATGCAATAGAAAATTGCATTTTGCGGTCAAGACAATTACTCTTATTTAGGTATTGTTTCCAGCTTTATTTGGTGAAACTCCATAACCATTAAATAAATAAATCATATTAATAAGAAGTAATTAATTGTCAGGTAAATTTATACAGTTTTGAATAATATAATAAAATTGGAAGCCGGTTTGGTGTGCCCCTGAATGGTCTCGGTGCTTGTACGGGGCTTGCTTATGAAGTGGCGCTTGTTTGCTTTTCGGTGATCTCGGTACTCTTGGGCGCCAGTTATTTTTACGTGGTATGCTCCACGGAACCGGGTAACTGCTAGTGGAGAAAG
Organism: Agrypnus murinus; assembly: GCA_929113105.1. Classification (NCBI taxonomy): domain Eukaryota; kingdom Metazoa; phylum Arthropoda; class Insecta; order Coleoptera; family Elateridae; genus Agrypnus; species Agrypnus murinus. The sequence continues at coordinate 99,966,712 of OV816029.1, forward strand.
GATAATCCAGGGAACTGCTGGAGTTGCTGAGGTCGGCCAAGTCTGGATCACTTTACCTATTCCTAAAGCTTTCATAAAACAAGAAGGTGTTAAGACAAATAAATAAAACACACAATTGTTAAACCAAACAATATCTATTTCTACTAAAACTGTACCTTCCAATAAGCTCCCTTTTCTAAATCTAAAAGCAAGCATACGGTTATCTACGGTTATCTACAATAGCCACAGCAAGCGGGGTGCAATCCGGCGTGCATTAATAAGCGAGCATGTAAATACGGGGTCGTGGAGCGAGGATGTCGGGTAGCGGGACGGACTGGAATAGGCGGAGTGGGAGGAGATCCCCAGGCTACGCTCAGCGAGATCTCGGAACGGGTGAGGGAAAAAAAGAGGGAGAGACCCCCAGGCTACGCACAGCGAGGTCTCAGAAAGCGGGGAGGAGAAAGGGAAAAGACCCCCAGGCTACGCACAGCGAGGTCTCGGAAAACAGTAAGGAATAGAGGATGAGACCCCCAGGCTACGCACAGCGAGGTCTTGGAGAAGGTAAGGATTAGAGGATGAGACCCCAAGGCTACGCACAGCGAGGTCTCGGAAAACAGTAAGGAATAGAGGATGAGACCCCCAGGCTACGCACAGCCAGGTCTCGGAAAACAGTAAGGAATAGAGGATGAGACCCCCAGGCTACGCACAGCGAGGTCTCGGAAAACAGTAAGGAATAGAGGATGAGACCCCCAGGCTACGCACAGCGAGGTCTCGGAGATGGTACGGTCAAGCGGGCGGAAGCAGGTATCAGAAGACGGCAAAAGGACTTACTCCTGTATTCCCCGGGTCGGTCTGGATAGCTGGTCTGGCTAGGCTGGTCGGCTCGGTTGACTGGTCTGGCCGGTTCGGCTGGATGGTCCTGATGGGAGTCCCGGAAATGGACTGAATAATACATCGCTCGGTGCCTGTTTATATAGGCGCTCCCGGAGCGTGGGAGAAATGGTAGGAGTAAATCAGAGCGGCGCACGCCAAATATCGGTTAGGGAAGGGACGCGTGCACTCGCTCGAGTCGGTCTCTTATCCGGACGGCATAAGATTGCACGCGAAGATTAACTATTCACTCGTATACCCAACATAATTAATTAAAATATAGTAACTTCGTTACACACCCCCTTTTCTTACCAAAAAAAGAACTTCTTTTTTCGAAAGATGCAATAGGCATCGGTACAAAATCCTTAAATAAATCAATTAAAATATTCCAACAAAATACATATTAAGATGCATAAGGCATCGCCCTAACTTAAATATACAATAAATTCAAATAAAACGGTGTCTTCCTTCTCGTGGGCTGTGGGTTTGGGACTACTAACGGCTTCGGAGATGCTGGCGAGGTGGCTTTGGACAACCACACGTCGGGCAAGGGGTCCGTTTCCCTTCAACGAACTGTTCGGAGCAGCGGTTGGTTCCAGAACTTCTCCTCGCCGGGTATGGTGAGCAAGACCGACTTCCTTTAGACGACCTGGACGATGTTGGGCCCTCGGGCGGACACGGACAGTCTCTGGACATCGTACCAATGCGACCGCAGCGGGAACAGAACAAAACGTGCTTATTGCGGCACGTGGACCTTTGGTGTCCCGGACGGCCACACCTCCAACAGAGGCCTTTGCAAACCAACAATCGAGGCTCAATGGGCTCCGGTGTCGGGCCAGAACTAAAAGGGTTCTCCATGGGGTCTATCTTTTCCCAGTCTTGAAAGTATACTGGGGACGGCGTCCTCGGTAGTGGGTAGGGATGAGAGAAACTGCTTTTCCTGTTGACATCCTCCTTAGGGCTGGGCGGTCCTGGAATGTCGGTCTCGGTCGGCTCCTCGAAGGCTTCTTCCAGCATTTGTACTATATCCTTGGCCTCTTCCTTCAAAGGCGATGTACATAAATTTAAGACTGGACTTGACATATTTTCTCCTATAAACAAAGAAACAGAACTTAGACAGATGGGATATGTTCGGATTAGGACGGTATTCCGGAGAGAAAAAGAGAATTTCCTATTCCCCTGTTTTATTCGCCCAACTGAAACTCTTTCTTACAAAATAAAGCTCAAATAAATAAAATATAAAAAAAAATAAAAAAGGTTATCCTAAGCGTCACGGTTACGGCCTGGGAATGTAAACTCGGACACGGGTCCCTTCGGAGGCCTGTCCTGTCCATCTATACGTCCTGTCGACTGGGGCTGTTACTGGGCGCTGCCGCATCATAGCGTCCCTGACCCTGGGGGACCAATTCTCAGGTCTGGGCGTTTTCCTTAAGGCGTCCGCTAGCCGGGTTCAGTCGGTGGGGTCCCACGCTGCCGGGGGGAAGACTGTCTGGTGGGTACTTGAGTCAGGAGGGAGTTGGGAGGTTGGATGGGGTTCAGGAATCAGTGCTTTGGGGACGGGGGGTGTACGGGGAGTAAAATCATTTTTAAAAAATGATTTTTATTATTAATTTTTATTATTATTTTATCTAGTTACCTATTTTGTATCTACCTTAGCGACGTGTTTGTTTATAATTATATTACCTTTGATAATGACAGCATAGCTGTCGAAACAATATTGTCAGGTATATTTTAATAAAACTGTGAAACTTTTAATAATCTTTATTTATTTCATGATTATGGAGTTCCACAAAATAAGGCTGGAAACAATAAACAAGATCTTTATAAGCATTAATATCGGTAGGAATAGGACTTTGGGCATGAACGTTGGATGCTGCTTTGTCGTCCTTAAATTTTAGACTTTGCCAGCGCCTATTGCGCCCCTGCTTCCTGTGGTGATTCCCAACGTTAGGCGCAATTGGTTCGGACGTCGGTATATCAGTACTTACTGGGTTACACGCAAGCGGTATCGGAGCCGTGGATAATAACTGGCCTTGTAGTCGTACTCCCCCGGTCTTCTGGTCGATGGCGAAATCATACCGGCTCAGCGCATCTATCCCTAGGATCATATCGGACGCTAGCTGGGGCAGGTAATGGGACGTTGCGGTAATAGAAGCGCCTTCAAATTCAAGCCTTAATCTGTAGGCTTTGTTAATGGCGACGGACTCCCCATTCGCCATTCGGGCGGTTTTGGTTACGGGCTTGACGGTCGGACAACGGACTTCTTGACATCGGGCCAGTACACGATCCCCTATAAAAGAGATAGCGGCTCCGGTATCCACTAAGACATTGAACGGGGTGGCTAATGCTCTTACGGCAACGTGTGGTCTTCGGTCGTTGGAACAGACAGCTATTCCGGGTTCTGACTGTCGACATGGGCAATCCCGTGACATCGCTCCTTGGGTGCCACAATGGGAACAGAATAGGCGGGCCGGTCGTCGACAATTAACTCGTAAGTGTCCCGTTTGTCCACATCGCCAACAAATTATCGGGCGTTGGGTTGACTCGGTGGAGGTGCGGTGGTTGACTTGGCTGGCCTGTGGACGGTTGTCTCTTGCGGTCTCTGGAACGGTGCTCCTAGCGGTACGGAGCAGTTGACGAGCGGTGGTGGTGACTGGAACGGTGGGACGGCGTTCGGTTGCTTGAAGCTCTTTCTTTAACACCTCGAAGTCACGGACTGCTTTCGAGAAAGAGGCGACATCCCAATAGTCTCCACGGCGGATTTGCTGACGGAAATCAGGCAACAGGTTGCGGTACAGCCATCGTAACTCTTGGTCTGGGTTTATCTTCCCATGACGGCGGACCAGTGTCTGCAGGTCAGTAATGTAGGCTGTAGCGGTTTGGTTGGGCCTTTGCAGACGGCGACTGAGTTCTGCTTCTAAGTCGACTTCATAATTAACGGGAAAGTAGAAAGCCTTAAAGTCGACAACGAATTGGTCCCATGTTAGCCAACTATAGTGGTTGTTCCTAAACCAGTGTGCGGCTTCACCCTGCAGTAATTCTGGCATATGGGGTAGTAGACTATCCATGTTTATGCCTCGTGATGTGCATATTTCCTCTAACCTTTCGAGGAAAGTCGCCGGATCTCCCTTGCCATTAAAGTGGACTTGCCACTTGTACACCTTTACGGTTGGGCTTATAACGGGTGGATTTGGTGCTGGCACATAATTCACTGCTGGGCTGTATACGGTGTTAGGAAACATCGGTTGACGGGCTCCAGCGCCTAACGGACTCAATATCGACGTGGTGGTCGTTGTGCAGGTCACTGTCGTTACCGTTGGTACAGTTGATACAGGCGGTGACGGTAATCCTCTGCCTTCTCGAACGAACTTGATCAGTCGTCTTCTCTTCTCATCAACGGTGCCTCCCAAGTCTAGACCATACCTAAACAGGTCCATATCTAGGTCTGTCTTCTTTAGTTGGTATATCCAACTTACTGGTACATCGGTGGTACTGGGTATTGTACCTGTTGTGGTGATGGGTAGATCGGAGATGGTTTTCTTCTAACGGGCAACGGTTTTCCAGTGTTCGGTGATGTTCGGGAAACTTCGGGTCGGTTCGGGATAGTGTCCACTCGACTCTTTTTCAGTTCCTCTACCCAATGGCGGTGTTTTCTGGTCTTCGGGTACCTTCGGTAATCCTCGGATTCTTTCGGAAAGCGGTTCAAACGATTGCCCTTTGGTTCCTCTATACGGTGACGGTATTTTCGGGCGTTCGGGTATCTTCGGCAATCTTCGGATCCTCTCGGGAAGCGGTCGAATCGTCTCTTCTTTGGGTCCTCTACCCAATGGCGGTGTCCGGGTGGCTCCAAAATGAGGTCGGCGTTGGCAACTCCAAAACGAAGGTCCCTGCTCGGGCGCCAAGTTTGTAAGCCGGTTTGGTGTGCCCCTGAATGGTCTCGGTGCTTGTACGGGGCTTGCTTATGAAGTGGCGCTTGTTTGCTTTTCGGTGATCTCGGTACTCTCGGGCGCCAGTTATTTTTACGTGGTATGCTCCACGGAACCGGGTAACTGCTAGTGGAGAAAGGATAATCCAGGGAACTGCTGGGGTTGCTGAGGTCGGCCCAGTCTGGATCACTTTACCTATTCCTAAAGCTTTCATAAAACAAGAAGGTCTTAAGACAAATAAATAAAACACACAATTGTTAAACCAAACAATATCTATTTCTACTAAAACTCTACCTTCCAATAAGCTCCCTTTTCTAAATCTAAAAGCAAGCATACGGTTATCTACGGTTATCTACAATAGCCACAGCAAGCGGGGTGCAATCCGGCGTGCAATAATAAGCGAGCATGTGAATACGGGGTCGTGGAGCGAGGATGTCGGGTAGCGGGGCGGACTGGAATAGGCGGAGTGGGAGGAGATCCCCAGGCTACGCACAGCGAGATCTCGGAACGGGTGAGGGAAAAAAAAGAGGGAGAGACCCCCAGGCTACGCACAGCGAGGTCTCGGAAAGCGGGGAGGAGAAAGGGAAAAGACCCCCAGGCTACGCACAGCGAGGTCTCGGAAAACAGCAAGAAATAGAGGATGAGACCCCCAGGCTACGCACAGCGAGGTCTTGGAGAAGGTAGGGATTAGAGGATGAGACCCCCAGGCTACGCACAGCGAGGTCTCGGAAAACAGTAAGGAATAGAGGATGAGACCCCCAGGCTACGCACAGCGAGGTCTCGGAAAACAGTAAGGAATAGAGGATGAGACCCCCAGGCTACGCACAGCGAGGTCTCGGAGAAGGTACGGTCAAGCGGGCGGAAGCAGGTATCAGAAGACGGCAAAAGGACTTACTCCTGTATTCCCCGGGTCGGTCTGGATAGCTGGTCTGGCTAGGCTGGTCGGTTCGGTTGACTGGTCTGGCTGGGCTGGTCGGTTCGGCTGGCTGGTCCTGATGGGAGTCCCGGAAGTGGACTGAATAATACATCGCTCGGTGCCTGTTTATATAGGCGCTCCCGGAGCGTTGGAGAAATGGTAGGAGTAAATCAGAGCGGCGCACGCCAAATATCGGTTAGGGAAGGGACGCGTGCACTCGCTCGAGTCGGTCTCTTATCCGGACGGCATAAGATTGCACGCGAAGATTAACTATTCACTCGTATACCCAACATAATTAATTAAAATATAGTAACTTCGTTACAAAATAACGAACACTGAAAATTTGAAACCGAAAACAAATCAAAAGAATGCAAATTGAACATGTTCGTTTAAAACGATGTTCAAGTGAGATGGAGCTGCGTAGAAATGCATGCTACTGACACGCGGACTGGCCAAGCGTTAGCGTGTTTTTCGAAAAGTAAAGTAGTTCAATTAAATGCAGATTTTCTGCATTTAATTGAATATTTTCTTTACAATAAAATTATTCGTAAAAATATAACTCACTCTTCACTGTCTTCTACATATAGTAGAGTCAATTTTTGCAAAAAATCATGCCTAAGTTCTTATTTTTTACTATCTAAAGAAAGAGACTTGAAATCTTTTGTAATGCCTTCACTAATATGCCAACGTAATATGTTTAAAATGGGGGCACGCCCTGGTGGTTTTGAGACCCTCATTTTGTACCCCTAATTTAATAACGCAACCAAATTGAGCGAAATTTATGTTGGGAGGGTTCTTGCAGTTGCTGATTATGAATCCAATGAGAAAATTAAAAAATTCAAAATGGCTGTCCTAAAATAACGGCCTTTGAGATTGAGAATGCGACTTACGCCATTTCTATTGATTTTAGAGAAAAATTCAAGGAGTCAAAAAGTGCTTAGAATGTGATTTTGCAAAAGAATACACTATTTTGGTTACCTCATTATGTAACCCCTTCGCTCTGCCCTAGTAGTAGAGTTAATTTTTGCAGTAAGTTCTTATTTTTTACTATCTAAAGATAGAGACTTGAAATCTTTTGTAATGCCTTCAGTACTGGACCAATATAAAATGTAATATGTTTAAAATATTACGGGGGGGTTAAAACCCCCATTTTACACTCCTAATTTAATAACTCGGGAAGTTTTCTATCAACTTGAGCGAAATTCATTTTGGGGGGTTTTGGGGTTCCTGATTATGAATTAAATGAGAAAATTAAGAAATACAAAATGGCGGATGCAAAATGGCGGTCTTTGGGATTGGAAATGCGATTTACGCCGTTTCTATTGATTTTAGAGAAGAGTTCAGAGAGTCAAAAAGTGTTTAGAATGTGATCTTGCATAAGAATACACTATCTTGGTTACCTTATTATGTAACCTTCTTCACCCGCCCCTAGTGGGCTTCTCAGTAGGGGAGAGTGAAGATGTTACATAATAAGGTAACCGGAATTATGTATTCCTATGCAGAATCACATTCTAAACACTGTCTGGCTCTTTACATGATTCTCTAAAATAAATAGAAACGGCGTAAATCGCACTTTTAATCTAAAATACCGCCATCTTGGGTCCGCCATTTTGAACTTTCTGATTTGATTCATAATCAGCAACCTCAAATATCCCTCCAACATAGTTTTTGCTCAACTTGGTTGAAAACTTCCCGAGTTATTAAATTGGGAGTTTAAAATTGCCCCCATTTTAAACATATTACATTTTTGTTTATTGTTTCGAGCCTTACTTTGTGGAACTCCATAATCATGAAATAAATAAAGATTAGTAAAAGTTTCACAGTTTTATTAAAATACAACCAGACAATATTGTTTCGACAGCTATAATATACTATACCTTTGATAATGACAGCATAGCTGTCGAAACAATATTGTCAGGTTGTATTTTAATAAAACTGTGAAACTTTTACTAATCTTTATTTATTTCATATTACATTTTATATTGGTCCAGTACTAAAGGCATCAGAAAAGATTTCAAGTCGATAGTAAAAAATAAGAACTTAATGCAAAAATTGACTCTACTACTAGGGCAGAGCGAAGGTAAAGTATTCTTTAGATAGATTATACAGTTTGTGGGTAATATGCTTTATTTCTGTTTTGTCAAGCAGTTTCTTAAGCACAATTTTGAAATCAATTTTATTGTTGGGGGTTGTGTTTTTGTAGAAGATATTATTGAAATAAAAGTTTGTTATCTAATAAAAGCAAGTAAATAATGTTTGTTAGGATGTAAGGTTGGATTTTGTCACGATAGGAAGATGTAATTAGGTAATTTTAAGTAATTAAGTTAATTTTAGTTCTCTGATACTAGTATAGAAAATGTGATTTGGTTGACTTTCTATAGTGTCCTTATTTTTTGTGTCAATACAAGTGTCATTAATACATTATTGAAAAGGAAATTTTTTTAGCTATCTTTTTATTGAATCTGAATAATTAATAGTTATAAACAATTATGTGGTTATGTTGTATTTAGTTTTAAAAACTCATTTATGTTCTACCAAAAATATCACTATAGCCTTCTTTTGTTTCAAAAAGGGTATAAAAAGAGCGAAAAATTTAGTAACCAACTCTGTGTTGTTTTAGATCTTTCAAACAGTGCACACATCTTGAGAGCAAAATTTTAATATTTTAAGGTTATGTGGTGAATTCGATAATTCTGTAAACATACCAAAGATCAAAAATATTAGGTTATATTTTGTTGAAATGTCAAAGTGTTAAATAATCATCGAAGATCTTTGAGTTTGACTATTTTTAAAATAATAATACCATTTAATTAATATAACAATCAGTGCTTTGAGTTTAGTTGCGGAATAATATTTATTTACGAGAAGAAAATTTTATTTGGACAATGGAACTTTTAACCTTCGTTGTAATTTGGATGTTGAAAGGGAATTTAAAAGAAAAAATTAATTAATCATTAAATGGACTTACCATATTTCAAACAAGCAGCTAGATATTAATTGTATTTATTAATACCATTTATTTAGACATTATTTAAAAGAGAGGTAGATGGTTGTTATTCCACCATTTTAGTATTTAAACCATATGAAAAATAGAGGTTTGATGGTTTGTAACAATGCCAGTTGGCAAACCATTGGCACCAAGTATTAGTTTGATTTAAAAATTTAAGGTATTTATTTAATTTTAAATAAGAATGTAGTAATTAAGATTTTGATGATGCCTGAAATATTGCTCCTAGGATAAAAGGCATTATGCTATCTTTGGATTGATTTTTTATTTGTTCATGTTATCCAAATGTCAGTTTCTTTTATATTTATTTTTTTTAATTTGTTGTTTGTGTTCAATGTTAAATAAATTTTTTTTTATTTCAAATTTAAAGAGAATTTGGTTTATATTTCTTTTGTGTACTTTAATTATGTTTCCTAGATCTATATTTACTTAGTGTCCTATTCAAGCAATCCCCTTGAAAATCTGAGTTTGGTGGAGATTTTGATGCTTCACCATGTTTGTATGTATTTAGCCGAGGCAAATTTTTTTAAGAGAAAAGGTATATGCTTTATATCTTGTAAACCGAAAGACAAATTGAATGAGATTCGTATAGGTACTTAGAAAATCAGCTTAATCAGCCGAACTTAAACTTAAACTGAAATATTTCTGATGCAATTTGTTTTCATTTCATCAAATTCGCCGGTTTTATTTGAATTAGGAACAAGAATTAGTCATACAAATATTCAAATTATAAAAAAATCACTATAATGACGCTAACTATTGTAGAAATAATTTATACCTAATGTTATACCTTTAGATTATTTCTTTTCAAATTAAATCCGTAAAATAGCGGAAAGTTTAATTTTTCTAGTTAAGTTTGCAGCTTTATAGGTGATTCTATAACAAAACATGTTTTTAATTAAATAAGATCCTAATTTTATTTATTAATATGAAAAACCGAAAAACACAAGATGTAATTATAAGAAGAGATAGATAAGACGATCATAAAGGCACAGCGGGTGTAAGTCAATGGCAAAATACCGTCTCTCTGTGCAACAGATCATCGGTTCAAATCCCGATATTGTTTTGCAGCTTATTTCTTTTAATTAATTTATGCACAAAAAAGAAGTTGAAAATTTAAAAAATTCAAATCGAACAATGAAACAAAATAATGTATATTTATTGAACAGGGATTTAAGAGCATTAATAAAAGGGGCCACAAGTCTAAAATCAACTGCTACCTGTGAAGTTTTTCTAAGAAACTCGAGTATTGTACTGTTAGGACCGTTATCTATATTTTCAAAGCAAGTATACTTTATGATGTTATTTTATTTTAAGAGTGTTTTTTAATACAACTTTTCAATAACATTTAAAATTCTGTTCTCTAAAAACAAAGAAGATGTTTTTAGAATTACTAGGTTATCATGTTTAGCAAAAGTGTTTAAATACTTAACAAAATTCTGGGAATCAAAGTAATATTCTTTTACTAACAAGTGCATTAAATTTATTCAAGCGAAAATTTACTTAGAAATGAACTTTTTTATTTGGTAATAGATTTATCAAATTGTCGTTATGATTGGATTTTTGTAAGTGGATATGAACTATAATTATAAAATTAATTGAGTTACCACGATTTGGAATTCAATTATTAAAGCCATTAATATGGAAATATTTGAAAGAAATGAATGACTTTTTTTCCTTAGAAGTAGAATATTTTGGGATTGATATTTTATAGAATTTTGGTATCGAAATTTAAATTTCCTTTTCATTTTATTTTTTTTGTTTGTATTAAGTTTATTAAATAAATTTTGTGTTGTATAAAAAAAAAATTGCTTTATTCTTGTTGCATATTACTATCTTCCTAAATTTTTGTATATAATTATTTAGTGTCCTATTAAAGCGACCCGCCTGAGAGTCTCAACTTGTGGAGAGTTAGACTTTTCACAACAATTTTATTTAGTCGGTGCAATTTTATTTTAAATGGAAGGTGGGTCTTAATTAAACCCGAAATATCGTAACAGTATGTAATTGGCGACACTATTCCTTTGACCAGATTTGAATACTGGAATTACTTTTGCTGTTTGAATTGTTTTGCTGTCTAACAGTTAGGAAAGTGGAGTTTTTAATAATTAAATTAAAAATGTAACACAAAGGCTCAGGATTCTAATTTATCGTTACAATGTACTTCTTTAAACAAACAAACCAATTCTTTAGTATTCGTGTTAACTAATAACATCTAATTAAGAGCGCTCTCTACGCGCCGTATCAGCAAATTACCTATCACATCGTTAAAAATTGAGATAGAAAGATGCTATTTTTAACAAAATTTTTATTAAATTTTTGATTTTTATTTTGCTTGTTTTTAAATATTTTTGACTTTATGACATTTTGCCACATGAAGGTATTCATTTTATAATTTTCGAGCGGAAAATTTTGATCAGAAACCTTTTAACAATTAAATAGCAAGTAATTCCCATAAATTTCTTAAGCGCTCAATAAAGTGGCGCCATCCTGTGATATTTCGAAACTAAACTCGGGTTAATTTTATGTGGCAACACTGGACATGAAAATTTGGCGTTGGCAGCTTAAGCGATAATTTAAATGTGGTTAGTTGCAGGATCACCTTTCATTAGTTAATTCATAACAGTTATATAAATGTAATATCAAACAATAACTACAGTTTAAAGATTTTATTTAAAAACACCGAAGTATTTTGTTCCTGCTTTTACTTGCAATCATAATATTTTTTAATTTAGACGCCAAAAATTCCTTTTTAGCTATAATTTTACGATCTCGGTACTTGAGCATAATATACGAATTAACTACTATTAACAGCAAATGAAAACATTTATTAAACGTAAAGCGAGAGTAAATTAATAGGGTCGAATAAAAGTATTTAGTCTCGTCTCCACGAAATATATTTAAAACAATAAATTTTAGAGTTGACTGCAGTTGCGGCTTACTTAAGATGAAGTCATTCCCAAAACATTTTAAAACCAAAATATTTATTAGGAACAAGAAACATTTTTTGAACAGTCTATGTTTTGTTATTAGCAAGTTGTAGAAGACTTGCACTTCTCATGAATTTTTCTTAATTTTCTTTAATTATAAAAATCATGAGAAAAAACTTTAAAAAGAGAAAGAAATACAAGATATCAGATTATTCTATTTCCTGATCATGTAGTAGTTTTAATTTTCTTTATATATTTAAACATGGATTGTTTAAAAAAATGTTTCTTCTTCATAATAATACATATTTTTGCAGTCAACTTTAAAATTTATTATGTTTTAAATTATTTCGCGGAGAAGTTAAAAGCTTTTATTCAACCCTATTTATTAACATTCAACTCCATTAAAAGAAAACGATGGACACTTTCGAAGATTTAATAAAGCGATAAATTATACGCCACTACCCACAAGGTGCAATTGGTATTAGTTTATTTAAAAACTATAATTTTTCTACTCCTGGTGCCCATCGTATAAGCCATGGTTATAAATTGAGATAGAAACATGCGGTTTTCAACAAAATCTTTTAAAAAATGTTGTCTATGTGGCAGAATATCTATTACTTTTCTAAAATAAATCTTCGATTTTTATTTTCGATATTTTTAAGTATTTTTGACCAAAACATTTTACTGCAAGGAGGTATTATTTTACAAGTTTTAAATCTAAAAACTGGTCCATAAAACGATTAGCAATTAATAGTTATTTATGTATTAAGGGCATAAAGAAGCTTTTATGGCCAGAAGCGTTATTTCTAGCCAGAGGCGTTAAGGTAAGTATACACAGCAGCGGATCCGCAGGCGGATGTCATACGATTGGTCGGTTTGAGTCGATTTGACTCAAACTGACCAATCGTATGACATCCGCCTGCGGATCCGCTGCTGTGAGTACTTACCTTTAGCCGAGGGCTAGGAAAAGGCTGTAGGGTCATAAAAGCAAGTTATGCCCGCTATACCTACACTATTTTATGCACAGATTAGGTTTTTATCTCAAATCTATTGTTGTGTAAAAAATATAATTAAATCAGTACGTAGGTACATCAAACCGCTGTGCGTATACTTATGTGCTTATACGAAGTACGTTACTATAGTTACTATTCCAAAATTTTTAATTTCAGTTTATTTTCATTGGTGATAAGTTTACAAATTATATTAAGAACCAATCAAGTTCTACAACAAACAGCTCTGACATTTAATTGACGTTTCTTTATTGACCGTCGGACCATAAAGATGCCCTTGGGCCATAAAGAGACGGTTATGTTTAGATGAGTCTAGCAATATTAGGCTAATTATAATGTTGTTTATTGTTTCCAGCCTTATTTTGTGGAACTCCATAATCATGAAATAAATAAAGATTATTAAAAGTTTCACAGTTTTATTAAAATACAACCTGACAATATTGTTTCGACAGCTATGCTGTCATTATCAAAGGTAATACAATTATAAACAAACACGTCGCTAAGGTAGATACAAAATAGGTAACTAGATAAAATAATAATAATAATCAGAATTAAATATCTAATACTTCCAGTAACGGAGAATTACTGAGCTCAAGTTGTTCATTCATTAAAGGTACCCTGAGTTTGTGTTTGTATATCTCAAAGGCTTCTAAAATGTCTAATTTGCGTTTGTTATTACAAAAATGTAGGAATTTAATATTATTTTGAGGAGTCATTGTGTGATTTTGTTCTAAAAGGTGTTTGGCGTAATTCGATTTTTCAGGTGTTTGATCATAAGTTTCTTGTATAACTTGGCTTGTTCTTCTAATGAAGACGAAATAATCTTGTTTATTGTTTCCAGCCTTATTTTGTGGAACTCCATAATCATGAAATAAATAAAGATTTTTAAATATTATTACCTAATCACATTTTATTCAAAAAACTGAACCAGATTATTAACACGATAGGTTACAAATCGAAATACTCTGTTAGAAATTCATTAGAATTAGTAGATAAGCTGCAAAACATACATCTTCCACCACATTCAAAACTTGTTAGTTTTGATATTTGCAACATGTTCTCCAGAATACCCCCACAAGAATGTATTCCTTTATTAGATAGTTTCTTGATCAATAGTAATATAGAATTAGTTAAAAGGTTAGAGTTAATTCAATTATTTGACCTTTGTATAAGTCAAAATTATTTCACTTTTAATAACATAATTTATTTACAAAAGGATGGTTTACCTATGGGTAATTCTCTAAGTCCTCTATAAGCTAACATATTTATGGACAAGTTTGAAGATCGAATATTTGAATTAAACCTCTCTAAACACATTATCTTCTGGTTTCGTTATGTTGATGACATTTTAGCTTGTTTTGACAGTACTTTTGAGGTTATCAATGAATTTTTAATTCTTATAAACAGTATCCACCCTAATATAAAATTTACACTAGAAACAGAATAAAACAGGGCTATAAACTTTCTAGACTTAAATATCAAGATTAACGCAGACAATCTATTTGAATTTTCCATATACAGAAAACCAACACAAACAGACATAACAATACCAAATGAATCTTGTCAGCATAATACACATAAAATAGCAGCCTACAGATCATTAGTACACAGAGCTTTAACTATTCCACTAACAAAATCAGATTTTAGCAAAGAGATATCAACCATTAAACAACTAGCACATGCAAATCATTATAATCCGAACATGATTGACACTTTAATTAAACAAAAAGATTATAGGTTAGCTATCAAAAGAATATATCCCATTGACAATCAAACAGAAGACACAAATTACATATCTATACCATATTTTGGCAAAATATCAGAAAAAATTGCACATATACTAAGAAAAACCAACAATTATAAAATAACATTTAAAACCAACACTAACACTTTTTCATTTTTATTTAATGCTAAAGACAGAACACATGATATCATGAAATCGGGCATTTACCGTTTAAATTGTTCTTTTTGTAGTTCGGTATATATTGGACAAACACTTCGAAATTTTGACATAAGATATAAAGAACACGTACGTCATTACAAAAATAAACATCCTGAAAAATCGAATTACGCCAAACACCTTTTAGAAAAAAATCACACAATGACTCCTCAAAATAATATTAAATTCCTGCATTTTTGTAATAACAAACGCAAATTAGACATTTTAGAAGCCTTTGAGATATACAAACACAAACTCAGGGTACCTTTAATGAATGAACAACTTGAGCTCAGTAATTCTCCGTTACTCGAAGTATTAGATATTTAATTCTGATTATTATTATTATTTTATCTAGTTACCTATTTTGTATCTACCTTAGCGACGTGTTTGTTTATAATTATATTACCTTTGATAATGACAGCATAGCTGTCGAAACAATATTGTCAGGTTGTATTTTAATAAAACTGTGAAACTTTTAATAATCAGTTTTAATACCACGAGAGCAAACGAAAATAATCGATTATACCTACCGAGCGACGAGACGTATTCTGCGAAACACCACGACAGCGTAGCTGGAGTGGTGTTTTAAGGAATACGTCGTGTCGCGAGGTAGGTATAAGATTATTTTCGGTTGCTCTAGTGGTATTCGATACGATTATATAACAAATAAAATTTAGAATCAACTATTATTTTTGCTTTCAAAAGCGATGCTTTTTTGACAGATTAATTTAATTTATTGCATGCACAGGTATGTCGATGACTTCAAAATAATTGTTACTCTGACAACGATTGCTTGAACCAATAGTGTTGCAGGCTTGGAAATACCGAAACGATTATACAACGTCGTGAAGCGTATATTCACTTATCTATATGTGGTAACTAGGATAATTCGCAACTACTATTGGCTAATTTTATTATGAGTTGTATAATCTTTATTTATTTCATAATTATAATGTATCTGTGCATAAACATATTAATTTCCCTTATATACAGATTATATGGAATCTATGATTTTGCTATGCTAATATTTTAGTTTATGTTCTTCTATTCTGGTAGAACATAACATGAAGATTTTTTGAGAAGATGAAGTGTTTCTCTTGAGACTTACTTTGATATAGGGTGTCTCTAAAAGGTCTGTACAAAATGCTAAGACATATTCCTGAGACCAAACTAGGACGATTTAACCAAACTTACCTCTATCCAAAAGTGCTTCGTTAATGCGCTATCGAATGTCAAAGATCTTGAAAAAATTTATATTTTTATAAATAACAAAATATTGCTTTTGCGCAAGATGAGAGTATGTACTGAAAAACTAGTTTTTTGACAACATTTTTCTAATAGTGGGTGTTACGTAAGATCATCTACATGTAAAGGAGCTCAAGTTTTTTTTAACGGTTTGGTCAATATTTTTCAAACTTTTTCTACAGATAGATATTCTAATTTCCAACATTTTTTGTCTGTTGTTCCATCTTGCTGTCTACCATAGTTTAAGTAAAAAGAATTAATTTGATTTGCTTGCTATTCACTGCTGCCATACACTATAGTTAGTTAAAACTTTGCCGAGATATGTTTTCATGCATGGTGGGGCACGCCTTCATTTCACATTTATTATCCGCAACCATCTAAATCAACTATATCCGAATAGATGGATCGGTAAGGGAAATTATGTTCTCGTAATATTGCAATGTATTTTGAAAAGAACTGTAGGATGTCATATAGTTGGACAGTAATTTTGATTTATCACTCAGTCAGTAAGTCGCATTACCTGTTGAAAGTCCATTCCAGTTTGTAAAGCATATGTACTAAGGTTTACAATACAAATACTTTATTTTAGCATAAAATGTGTGACAAAAGTTGTGTACAAAATTATAAAAGTATTATTAAAGAATGTCAAGAAATAAGAAATGTCGATTTTAAGATTAAAGTCTTTTAGTGTTATCAACACAAAAACTCTAATGCCGAATATTTATGGCCATTTGCACTAGCTTCGGTTAATCCTAATCGAAGATTAATTACCATATAAGTAATATGCGTTTATCAATACAATCATATCCATAATAATTAGGGC
Source organism: Agrypnus murinus (assembly GCA_929113105.1). Lineage (NCBI taxonomy): Eukaryota > Metazoa > Arthropoda > Insecta > Coleoptera > Elateridae > Agrypnus > Agrypnus murinus. The sequence continues at coordinate 99,983,357 of OV816029.1, forward strand.
TAGCGTGCACTATGAACTTTTTTCCTCTAACAGTTTAGTCGACCGAGTGAGATAGTTGCAACATACGGAGATGCGCACATTTACTCAACTTTCCTGTTGAATCTTGTCAGAAACCAGAATACGACTGAACTGTTGGCCGACACACACCTGGATTTGAATATCTCGTGTGCGCACTAGATGATTACATAGGCAAGGAACTTCGCTTGGACACTCATTATTACTGTGTTTGAAAATCTCTGCGAACATTGTGGAACAATGTGACTGGATCAAAAATGTATTTATTTATTGCTTATAGAAGATCCAGTAATATTTAATACTTCGTCAAAACTTGTGATGCTCATTCTTCTCGGTGTCTAAAGCTAAAATCGCGAAGCAAACTACCTCTACCAAGTTCATTTTGAGAATGGAATACATGACACAACACAACAGTTTACCCGTATTTGTACCAACCACACACATACTGTGCCCCCAGGTGCGGTACACAAGAGGAAAAACCTTTTTATTATTAATTTTATAACAAAGTCATTCTCTATGAAAATTTTTGCTTGATTCAAGATTACTAAAAAGTATAACGGAATTTTTATATTACTTATAATAAAATAAAAAATTTAAGAAAATGCATTTTTTCTAAGGAAAAAAACGACCAATGTAAGTCTGTATTTACTACATTTTTTATCATGATGTCTTGCTTGAATCAATGCAGTAACAATCAAATAGCAATATTAATAATATTGAGAAATATTACCTTATTTCATTTTACATACGATTTATTCAAGCAACGAGATTTTATTTTTTGAAGAATATTGAACTTAGTTGTCTTTTCTTTAAGAAATAATGCATTTTTTTATTTTCTACTTTATTCTAAGTACCTAATATTAAAATTTCGTTATACTTTTAAGTAGTTTTAAATCAAGCAAAAACTTTTATAAAGAATGTCTTTTTGTCATAAAATTAATAATAAAAATTTTCCTCCTGAGAACCGCATTTGGGGACACACTGTATGTACTATTGGTTTGATAACTATCTATATCGGACAGCAAGGCTCATATGGTTATTTTTTTTTTATTAGAAAAAAGGTTAAAAAATGGCATCATATTAGCATTGCTGTTCTAGATCATTATGATACCAGTTAGTGGCAATAGTACTCAAAATGCAGTTTCAGGATTAGTAAATATAAATAATAATAATTGTTGATTGGTCAATCAACATAGAATCACTGTGAATAGAAACAATAATATTTCGACTGACAAGCTCATTATGGCTTTTGTACGAACATATTTTTTGTTTTAGTTTAAACGAGTGAAACAAATTTTTCATATGTGCTGTAACTTTCTTGCAGATTGATATGATGATAGATTGATTGTAACGCGAAATTTGGTTAAAAAGCTTTAGAATTTACAACTGTCAAATGATAATTATAAATTTTTTGTTTACGATTGATTTCAAAAAACTTGCCTACTATATAACTAAAAGTAACCAAATAAAGTACATATATAGTAGTTCTTGATAGTCACTATAGTCACCTGCAGCGAATTCCAACGAGATAAAGATGTAAAATAAAATAATATTCATTTAAATAGTTATAACAGTGCACCTAATTATGAAAGTCATAGTTTAAAGAAAAAGAGACTTTCATAACGTGCTGTACACGACACTTTTTTGCATAGGTATTGTAAGCTGAGAAATTTGTCTGAAAAGGACTTATGCAAAATTTAAAAAATCAGGAAAACGTATTATTCTTTGCCAATAATCTCCAAGGAGATTGAAGTTTGTTTTTTACAAACATAACTAAGAAAGGTGCTACTTTCATTAGGATTTTTCGTTAAAAAACTTTCATAATCAATATGCAAAAAAGTTTTACTTTATGTTTAAAACTATGATTAAGAAAATGAGATTTCGTCATCAATATGCAAAAAAAAGATATTTTACAATACTTTTTGCTAGGTGCTTATTACAAATTAAATAAAGTAGTATGTATTAAAAGGTTCTTTTTATAATTTGTCTGTTTTACTTTTTCTATTTTTTCAATATTTTATGGTAACCTGGAAGAACTATTACCTAGCATTTTAATTCAATAAGGAGGACGCTGCCACCTAATGACCTAAAGTACATTTATGTATACTCGGATTAAAAATTGGTTAAAATCTCAAATCCGCAATACGACATCCACTAATAAAATAATTAGCATAACCCCAACAAGTTTAAAGTGTTACTGAAGTTTATCGAAGGATATAACGATATAAGATGCAGATTGCAGTCACGTGTTTGCGCTATTGCTGCTGTAACATTGACGGCCTTGCATCCGAACAAAGAAATTTAAACGTTACGCGTCTTCAGCACTCGATAATTTAAAGAGGAAGAAAGATGCCATAATACAGCGAACGTCTTTTCTTAATTATTGAGTTTGTGGATGGTGAGGGGTGTATTGGTGGCTTTCCATGCCTTGATCAGCTGAGCTACAGCGCTCTTAAGATTCTTATGTTTAAAAGAAAATTATATGTCAAAAAACCAAATGAGTAATGAAAGATTTCGATTCATCTTTATTATTCCATCAGTTAACTTACATATAAAGCCGCTTTGAAAATGGATGAATTCTCTCATAAATATTTTTCCAAGGCCTGTGCACAAGGAAAACGTTAAGAAAACTAAAATAAAATTGAATTGGATGTTTTTTAAACAATTTGCTTTAACATGGTTCATTCCACGCAGCTTTAATATAAAAGCAAATGTTTAAATATGCAAATCGAGGATTTGGGAAAAAACTCTTTGTTGTTTGCAATCTAAACAAACCAAACGTTTAACGTGTCGTAAAAAAATTAGAAATAGACGTCTACAGGTAAATATTGAAGTCATTAATGATTGAACTTATACATGTAGGCGTATTTAATAAATACGGTATGCAAACACAATAAATTGTAAATTACCTCACGTGCGTTCGGACGTCGGCGTCGTTCGATCATAAACGCAGGCGCCGTGACGGCAGGCGTTAGTAGTGGCCTATACACACTTGCAAGCACTCGACATGTCTTTCTTTAATTTCAAGAAAACGAAAAATAAATTAAACCTGTTTTATTAGTAGGAAAATTAGTTAATAATCGTTCGAAGGATACAAAATCGTTACGAGTAACATACGCACAAATTTCGAATAATCGTCGAATCGGTCACTTTAGAAGAATTAGGTTAATAACAATTAAATCGGCGAACAGTTTTTTTACATTTCGAGCATGTGACCATTAAAATGTCTAATCGTATCCTTAAAGAAGAAGAAAAAAATAATGCCAGGAGATGAGAAGATGAATTATCTATGCGCAGACGTTAATCTATTTTTTCTCGAAATAATTCGCTGACAAATCGGATTCCTCTCGAGCGTTATTCGCAAAAACTAAATATAGAACCGGGTAATGGTTTTGTTGAACATGTATGTTGCATTATACGGGGTAAATCGAGAGTTTCGGAACACCGTGTTGTAAATTATTTCCTACTCTTTTAAGTTAATGAATAGTGATTGAAAAATGACAGACAAACTGTAAAGTACCGAAAGTCATGTGTAGTACTAATAGCCTGTTTTTTGTTAACACACCTGGTTAAATTATTGTTGTGTTGTGGTTACTTCTGTGATTCTTCGCTTTCTTACTGGTTGGAATATTCCGTATTTTTCTGGAAAGAACATGTTGGGTGAGATTATATTTATTTTTATTGCTATATTATTAAATGTTTCATGTACGTGTAGTTAATTGGAGATGTTCTTATTAAAACAACCATTGGCCAAAAAATTAGTAATTGAGAGTTTAGGGTCATGATAGTTTTTTTACAAATCTGTTAGATTTTAAGAACCTCATCACTAAAAGATTGAAAAAAAAATTAAATATCTGACTATGTTTGCTTTTGTGAGAATCTCTTTAATTAATAGAAAAGGAATGAGATTTACCTCGTAATTCTACTTTTCCATACATGGTGTTTCCTGGGTAAGGTACAGGACTTCAGGGGGGGGGGATACCTCTTTTCAAAATAAGTATAGAGGTCTATACAGTGCGTTCCACTCTAAATATTTTTCTTTAGTTTTAGTATTATATTTAATATTGAGGAAGACACAATACAAAATAAAATCCATTGACTTTACTTAACTCCCCCCCCCCTTTGTCTGCTAATCTCCCCCAAATGACACATATGGTTATGTGATAGCTCATTTGAAACGTCTTTCAATATGGGATATGACTACAATATTCTTTTTTGGTTTTTCAAACGACTGTCTAACATTATGAAACACTTGTGGAGTTAATTGTTGACATTCTAGGTAACCCAGTATTGAACTATTCTTTATAATAGAAACTTAATTGGAATTACTTGAAGATTTAGTATATTATATTACATAGATAATAATATACAGTGCGAACTCCTACTGTAAAGTACCCTAAATAAAATATTTTTAGTTTATTTGAGGTCGAAATTCTTGGATAGGTAAATATTTAGTTTTTAGCGGCTTTAGTGGCATCTTTTTTTACATTAAAAAATTGTTTACCACACCCCCCTTTTTCTTTTAATGACGTCATTATATTTTATTAAAATAACAACCCCCTACTTTTTCTTGCAAATTCTGGTTCTACGGGAAATTCTGCATAAGGCAGTATGAGATTTCATGATCTGAGGTGATATTTTGCAAGACAGTGAACGTTTTAAATTGTTAAGCTTAAAAATAACAATTCATAATTTTTAAGAAATTTTTGCTGATTTAATCAAAATAAAATAATATTGAAACTTACTTACACAACAAAAATTAAAAAGAAAACATTAAAATTATTAAATTAACTGTTCCATTGGGATCCATTAACTTCTTGACATAAAGCCAGTCAATAGATGAACTGTTTCTAACATTTTGAAATATCTCTGACGGCGTAATCGTTCTGATTTTATTTCTAATCCTTTCCTTTAAGGCATTAATAGAATTTGGTCGGTTAAAATACACTTTTCTGTTCAGGTAACCCCACAGGAAAAAATCTAGGAGAGTAAGATCAGGTGATCGTGCTGTCCACGTAATTGTTCCCACGCCTCCCAATCCATCGATCTGGAAACACTTTATTTAGATATTCCCGTACAGCAACACTATAATGAGGAGCTGCTTCAGCTTGCTGGTACTGTGCTCTATTTGTTAATAGCTTTATTCAAACTCAAATTCAAAATCCAAACAGGTCTATCAAATTCAAAAAATGTGGCTTCGTTAATGAAAATAATGTTACTGGCAAAAGCTAAAAAGTAAAATTACCTTTTATGAGTGATATTTATGTTGGTTCAAGTAGTCAACAGAAGGCTGACTGACATTATTATTAGTAGCTAGTGTTCTTGTGGTGCTGTGATTTTTTTACACTTCTAATAAAATATTTAATATTGAACTTCGGCTGGAACATCTATGTGGTATAGGGAATCGTCTTTTTGAAATTAAAATTTCAATTCTTGTCTTTTCTGTTCAATAGTGAACCATTTTCTATTAGCTTTTTGTTGTTTGTCTGCAGGTTTTAAGTAATTCATACTTCTACAATGAATTACCAGCTATTGCAATAATAGATATTTTTCCCGAATCATATAAATCAGGCGAGAATTATTTCAAAACTCGTTTGATGTTTCAAAACAAACAAAGTTTTAAATACATTGATCCTCGTAAACTACTTTGTGTACTACTTACAAGAAAAAGTACCTGTTATTAAGGCTGTTCGCAGTTATCGGTGCATCACTGCTATCTCCGTTTTTATTGGAGCTATGAAGTTGGTTAAATTAGCAAATTAGCAGTATTCTTTCTGCTGATTAACATTAACATAAAAAACAAATGAACAGTTTCCAGTTATTTTCAAAAGTAACATTTTCTTAAATGGGACACTCTGTATGAGGGTCCAGATGATGACCCAGATGAGGGGGGATTCCAACGAAGTTTATCATTTTGTCAATGATTTATTAATTGTTGCAATCATTATCCCAACTTTCACAGACTAATCTTATGGAGTGATGAGTCCAATTTTTTAAATTCTTTTATGTTCGACCGTAAAAACTCCCATTATTGGTCTACCGAGAATGCTTTCGTAATACATTCAAGAAATCTACAACATCACTTTAGTTTAAATGTTTAGTGTGCTTTATTCGGATCAAGGGTTATTGGACCATATTTTATAAGGGCACTTTAAATGCCCAGAAATACGTTCAGTTCATGACACCAATATTAGATGATTTCCTGGTCAACCTTGATGTTCATAACATATATGAAAGAATCTAATACTTTCATCAGAACGGAGCCCCTGTGCACAATTCCAATGCAGAACGGAACTGGCTTACATAATTCTTCTATGACCAACGGATAGGAACGCAAGGACCCATACAGTGGCCTCCGCGTTCTCCTGGTATAATGAATCTTGATTTTTATTTTTGGGAGTACCTTAAAGATGAAGTTTACCAGCAAGCATACGAGAACGTAAATGAGGTGCAAGTCAGAATTACCCACATTATTAATAATATTAATGGCAGGACAATTTTAAAAGCGGTGCGTCATGTAAAAATCTGAACTAGAAGGTGTATCGAGCAAGAAGGAGGAGTTTTCGGAAACCTATTATAAAAGAATTGCATTTAATTATTGTGTCACTATCATTTTAGGTTTTTTTATATTATTAAATAATATTTATTTTGTATCATTATTTACTACTATCTAATAAATGTTTCAGCTTGGGTTCAACAACTTCTGTGTATTTTTTATCACCTATAACGGTTGCCACCAAAATTAAACCTAACAAATGAATTATATAGGAAATAACAAACTATGGATTTATTATTATTATAAATTATTATTACTTATAGGCCAATTATTTTTCAAAATAATTTTGACGTATAAAGCAAATATTTTCGCTGCCATTCTAATGTTTTTATAGAATAATTGACTTTTGATCTTCGATCTACTGTAAAATCACTAGACGAGATAATATTAGGGTTTGAATTAAAATGAACGAAAAACTGTATTGTGCGTGGAGCTATTTTAACTATGAATAAAAATTCATTAAATCACTAGAGTTACTTAAAATTAACTTAACTTCAAATTAAATTAATTTTATTTTAAATAAGAAATGACAATTAATTTTTTGAATATCACCACACACAAACATAGGAGAGGTGCTGGAAACCTGACTGGTTTATAGGAAGATCGACGCGCGGAAAAAGAAGTAGGGGAAGTAAAGGGCATTACGGGGAAGCATGAGGAATTACGAGAAATATAGGTGAAGTTCGAAGAAGGAAGTGAGAGGAATTATTCAAGGCAGTACGGGAATGTATCAGAACCTAGTGAACGAAAGATAACGATGATTCACGAACGATCTTGCATTGTTGCAATTTATCATGGAAGGTTTTAATTTTAATACAATTTTAGGGCATTTCTGTTTACAATAAAATAATATTGAACATACTAGCTAATTTTAACAAAACTCTGAATGATTACCACATCATGCATTGAGGATTCCTGATTAAAATGAGTTTCAAAAATTATTCTGGCCCGATTTTATACTGCTGGCCAATTATACAGAAATACTACAGACTGATCAATATTGCTGTGAGCGATTGCTGACAATCAACAGGTGTTACAAACAGTAAAATAAATTAGGACCAACTTTGTTTACTCACTTTTAAGCAAAAGTAATTAAATTTTCCTAAAGACTTAACAATTTTAAAATGAAGCAAAAACATCAAAAACGGTCGTCTCTGTAAAAAGACATCCTGTTCGCTTTGCTTCTAGAAATTTTTAACACATGCCTTAGGGAATCTTTTTACTAGTTTTGATCAGAGGTGTCACCCTCTAAAGTCGTGGTCCCTACTTAGGAAACACCCTGTATAGACAATTTATTGATACTTAAACATAGTGTAAGGAATAATCAATTTCCTTCTCACACATTGTTAATAATCAACCCTTTTTCTCCTTTATTCATCTTTGATAAAACCATCGACGACTAACTAAAATAACAATGAGCCACAAATAAAAGCGTTTTTATTATCAAAACGATGTATCTCAAGTGGAAACTGATAATAAAAATTGACAAGAGGAAAATCGGTTGATATATTCGAGTATTTAGAATTTTCTTTTATTGATTAACATTTTTCCATTGTATAAAACTTCTATTCATTTTTCTGAAAGCGCTTCCATATAAAAGAATTTATTGATATTGCATAAATGTAAATGCAGCAAACATTTCACCTCTACAAAAGGCCCACATATTATTATAACATCATAACGTTAACGGCACAAAGCCTTTGCGTAGAATGGAATTACACTAAAATGAATTTTCCTAAAAGAAATTGACGCTTCCCCAAAATTTTCCCGTCGTACTCAGTGTGTTGGCTTATTTGGTTGGTTTATTTAATAATATCGCGAGAGAACTATTATAAAGTGTTAACCAAAATATTATCATAAATAACAGGAGCACGTTATAATTTATAACACGAAGGCACAAGGATAATAAACACATTTTAAAATTTCTGGAAGGCTAGAAATACTTCTGTGCAAAATCGGTATTATGGAATGTTAACGAGGTATTTAACTACACGCAGAAGGGATTTGCGGAAAGTTTTGTGGAAATATATATGAGACAATTTGTATTTATTCTGGTTGTACTTAATAAATGGAAAAATTAATAAACGTTTAATCTATTTAATGGTACAAAGTATGCTACATATATATTATTAATTTCATTTGCTCTGTTCATCTCAGTAATGTAAGTTTCATCAGTATCAGTATCTGCGATGCGAAGATCACTGGAAACGTTGTTCACTGATAGAATCGGTTAAATACGTTTACAAACAATCTGTCTGTGTGTTCTAGATTGTTGACAATGGATATCTAGTATGCAGATCTATTTAAAACAAGAACTGAATTGGTTCTCTTACATCTTGATTGAACATTGAATTCCCAAAATTAGGTATTGTAATAATAACTGAAAAGGTGTAGTTTTCCTACTTCTTGCTTTTCTCATGAAAACTCCTTTTATATGATTAATAGACACTTGCTTGAATTCCGGCGGTAGTAAAAAGAAGAATTAAACGTCATAATAAAAATGATTTATCCTCACAATTCTTTACCACGGCCTAAATAAACTTTAAGATTTAGTAGTTTAGACCGAAATTACCTGAGTTTTCAATGAGATAGTCAATGCTAGTCATACAGTTTCGATTTTCTAATTTCTTTTTTAAAATCTTCTGAGCGGCTAAAGGTGAAGGCACATTTATTCATTCTTAAAAATGTGTTTATAATATTCAGAATAATACAATGTAAAACTAAAAACCTATTAATAACGTATATATGTTAAACGGTTTCATAGTAACACGCCACACAGGTTTAATATTAAATTTTGAATTCAGTATTGAAATTGTTTACCTTCACAGTTATTTACGCGAAATAGAATTTTTTTCTTTGTATATTTATAAGGAATTTTTAACAAATTATTCATAATTACTGCAGTAATAAGAGTAGGAAATTTGTATTTAGTTGTTTCCAAATTTTGAAATTTGAATGGGTGCACAATTATTGCCCCTTAATACTAACTGAAATTTAACGGGACAATTATTCTATATTAAATGTCATGTTTTTCAATCATGTTAGGAAGATATAATCCGTATTAAAATATTTAGCAGGCAGATTTCAGGCATATCTTTGAAATTCCGTTCTATGAGTGACAACCTCAGTTGTTGAAATAAATGGCGAAAAACTTTTTCTTAATGTAAATAAAACTGGTCAATTAGCACACTAAAACACTTTAAACATAAAAAGAATATAGTAAAATCCTTCATTTGTGTGTAAAAATTAGCCTTCACTGATAAATTTAACGATATGGAGGGCGTCAACACTTAATGAAGTTTTGGTGCTTTTTCAAAGTTAAAACTTATCTGAAACAGACAGAACAGGTTGTATTTAAGATGTATGCAAGTGTATAACTACTCACCTGTAGAAATTATTTTAGAAATTTGTGTTTCATTTTAAGGAGGTATTTTGTTTGTGTAGTACCTTTAAGTAGTACAGTAACATTAAGGTTGCATATTCTTAAAACTTTTTGATAAGATGTTTATTGAAAATGGGTATAGTAGTAGTACCTTAACCACTTAATTAATACAAACTATCATATAAAGATTGATTCGTTCTGATATATTATGTGAAAAACATGTTTACAGGCCGTGCTTTTGAAACGTGCAGTAGTTTTATGTAATTTGTGCTGCACAGTGTTTTGTAGAATCTAGAGAAATATCCAAATAAGATTATAAAAGGTGTTATGTATAGTTTTAGTACAAGGAGCATTGGAAAATTGTGTTTTTATAAATTTATGCTAGTAATAACGTTTAATACAATGTTGTTCCGACAATAAAATTTAGATGTATAATCTATTATTTATGCCAAATGCTATATATCGGCGGATTCGCAATTTTGTGATATACAAGATGGAATATTTCTTCCGTAAAAAATCTGTGTAATGAAATAGGGTTAGTGGAAATTTGAAAAAGTAATATTTCATTGTTTCATGTTGAAAACTTAATTGTTTTTTAAAATGGTAGTATATAATAGTTCCATAGTTCCATCTGTAAGTCGGCTGCAGCCGCACTTAGGGCCTACGTAATAATAATAATCGCCCCCTCCCTCCCGCACAAGCTTATAGCTTCTGGGGCCTGGTTTCCAGGCTATGGGTTGTAGCAATTATTATTATTATAAAGGAAGCCATTTTCTTAACAAATGAGTAGCTCTAAATCCTAGAAGTGACAAGATGCATTCCTAGAGCGCTCCAAAACCAATTTTTATAAGGTTATGTTTAATAAAAAAAACAACTGCAATAGACTGTCAATCAGACCACTGTCAGGGTGACAATCTTTCTATTCGAATTTGCAATTATAATATGCTTTAAGGGAAAATATTTCTGTATTGAATAAGTACGTGTAATGTAACTGATAAGATAAGCAGCAGGTGAGCTTGAAGGATTCAGTAGAGATTTTACTGATTTTATTTGAGAAGAGCTAACGTGATGCTTAATGTGTATTCGATTATTATTCTTATTAAATTCGATTGGTAGCTTTCTTAGTTAATTTTCAACGATAGGTACATTAAAAAACTAAAGGGAGATCATTACAAGCTATGCATATCTCTGGAATATTTATATCCACTTCTAAGATATAGTTTGTTTAATGTTTTACCTGCGTCATAGTGTAAATTGATTTTATTATTCCTATTTTGTATTTCTAACGGGTTATAACTAAAAATTTGCACAACTATATTTATCTAAATGGCTTTATTACATTATGACACTTAAAACATCATGAAATATTTAATTATAACCCGTTATTACGGTGGTATGTATTCATCGATGGCAAACAAAATGTTAAAATATAAAATCCTAGCGTATATCTTTAAGCTACTGATAACAGCCGAGGTAACATCAGATGCTGCTTACCCCCTGATCTTATCTTAATGTGTTTGCACAGGTGTTGATCATGTATTAATCTAGTTTCTTCAATTTATTGTTAAGGTATAGTGAAAGTATTGGCCTTCTGCTGGAGATCGCTTGTTGATGCGGTCAGATCTTGGGTGCCAGTACTTCTTAGCGAGAGTAGACTCGTTAGCGGCGGGACCAGGGCAACTTCAGTGAAAAAACGGTGCTCTAGGGGTCTTCGTCGCGTTAAGCAGCTCAAGCAGTTACGAATTATTATTATTCAGCTCGTATTACCCGCCAAAATAAGTGGGTTAAGTGAGAGGGTGCCATCGGCTAGGAGGGAGTAGTCGGGTGGGGATGCGAGACTTGACAACCCGCAAGGAGCAATTTAATCTGTTTTTACCATTCAATTCTGTCCCACTTTGGGCTACTTTTGAACATTGGAACGGCTAAAGAAAATCTTTGAATAATTGATAAAGAAGTAAGAGAAGCTTCTAAATATTACAGTTTGTAAACAAACAAAAATTTTAAACCGTCTCAAAACGGCCAAAAAACTTTTCAACAAAAACAAAATTGGAAAATTTAAATTTATTATAAGAAAATCAAACCTACTTTTATTTGTGATTAAAAATGAAAATATTTTGTAACACTGACAGATTCATAAATGAGTTAAAACATTAGAAATTCATTTTTTGGCATTGATTAAATTATCGATTTAATGCAATTACAACTAAAAGTTTTTCCTAAAGAAGGACCCAAACATGGGCTCGTTAATTGCAACATACGAAAATTCTACAAAATTTATAAAACCTAGAAAACTCTATGCTTACGCAAAATAGGTCACCATTTACACAACACAGAAAAACACTTTTACACCTTAAAGGTGCTTGAACTAGAACAACTGTTGTTGAACTCTGAACTTCCTGCATTAAATGATTCTTCACACGTTGCTATCATTTCTGTCATTAAACTTGTTGAATAGTTATTAGTAGCTTTCCAAACAACTTAGAGAGCCTAATTACGTCATTATTCAAACGAAAGACTTTCAATATCTAAAGTTATTATTTACTAATTACTCAGAATTTCGTCAGAAAGTGCTCAACTTTATTATCAAAGTATTAACAATGGTAGTAACCCCGCTGAAACAGATTCTCAGGTCTCTTGAAGGAAAAACTAGTTTACACCATTAATTCACTTGGAGTTAAATTAACCCAGATGATTAAACTGAAGAAGTAAAGCTGATTACGGCAACACTAAATTCCCACATAAGGGTATAACTATAAACAATAAAACTAACGGTAGAAAAACTCTCTAACGCCAAAACCAAAATAAGAGGTTCCCGTCTGGAATTTCACTGACAAAAGCGAAATTAATTACATTGCTAAAAGCTAAACAACAAAGTCGTCCACATGCTGCCGCCCGGACGTGTGCGTCTATACACTCTTCGAGACTACTGCTGACTTCTTCAATTCAGAGAAGTTCAGCTCCCGTTTGTAAAGTTTTAAGAGGGGCGATTATATTTCAAAATGTTACAACTAACCACTTGTCCATCATGACATGATTACTACCAATGGCAAAAATTGCAATACATTTTTTCTTGTGTCTATTAAACATATGCAGACAGCTAAAATCCGGACTGAAGCATAGTTTTATCGTACTGGTAGCCCTAACTAAACTATAATTATTAATTATATCCATATAAAACGTTTAATACAGTTCTGAAAGCAATTTGTTCATTTGTGAACATTTTAATGTTACAGATTTCATTCAAGTAAACGATCTATTTTCCTAGAAAAGTGTCATGAAATATTATATATTGAATCATGAATCATATCATGACATATTTTTGTTAAAACACACCTAATAGCCTTGAAACAATAAAATTTGATTTCGTTCGCTTTTTTTACTCTACGAAAACAGAGTGGGTTACTTATAAAAATGTAAATATGTTAACACAAATAGTGTTTCCTTTTACAGAATACCAAGACGGAAATCTTTTCTCCTTTTATACCCCGATTGTATTAAAAAACGCAGCGAATTAAATTTAAAGAAAATGAATTCGTTACACATCTTAAATAGTCACTTAAAACAGTTTTACAAAGGTGAAATTTGTAGTACTGTTTTAAACCAAAACAGTGCCACAAAAATAATTTTTTGTACTTTGCGTTCACAATGGGGCTCATTGTGACACCGAAAACGATCTCATAATAGAGGCTATTATAACATCGTTTTTGGAGACCATTTGTTTTGTAAGATTGGTAACATTTGTTTTATATTACATATAAACACATTTAATCTTGACACATTCTAACCTCACAAAACGCGAAAAGTCATTTTATAGTGTTACCACATGTTAAACGCAAAAATCACTAGATTGTAATGCAATGATTTTAATAGCTTGAATTTACAATTTCTATAAAATTAATGGCGCAAAGTACAAAAAATAGTATATTATACTTGTTTTATAAGACGTATTGTAGCACTCGTTCCTTTGGAACACTCCTCGCTTCTCTCGTCGTGTCCCAAACAACTCGTGCTACAATAGACCGTCTTATACAACTCGTATAATAATATACTATTGTAAACTTGATATATCTTTAGAAAAAGAAATATTACTAGCGGTTTTAAAACAATTGTTTAATATTTTTATAGTTTAACCTTGATAGTTTTTAAACCAAGGTAAACGTTAAACCATAATAAAAATGATGAAAATATAGATAGTTCTTTATTATTAGACTAGTTTATGCTACTCACAGGCAAAACAAGGGTCATTTCCATTATTTTCATGTTACATTTCAACTTTAACCTAGAATTCAAAACTGTCAAGATTAAACTTCAGAAATTTTAAACAATTGCTCCAGCAAATACTGCCATTTTTTGCAAATAAATCATTTTACAATCTATAGCCGCCTGCGACTGAAGCACACGTTATTTTGTAACTAAAACTTTGTACACTGTCAGAAAATAGAAATTCAAAGCCTACTATGAATCATAAAGAAAGTAAATAGACTAAATAAATGGAAGACATTATTAACATTATGCTATTAGCAATTGGAACGAATACTGCAGTGATTATTAAAACACGCATTCTTGTCAGGAAATATTCATTTGATTTTGCAATATAAACGAAGAAGAAAAAATAAAAAGTCTAAGGAGATTTATAATTTTATCCTTAAAGGCATCTGCAATGAATGACAATATTCAAATAGAAGCAACCTAGAGCGAGAATATCTGGTAATGTAATTGAGATATTTTATCTAATTATAGCTAGGGAAGTATTTGAAGAATTCAGTTGCTCGGAACTACCAATGCAGAATTCAGAATGTTGAACTAGAATAGTGTTTATATTAGTGCTGGAAAATCCCATGTGTTCGAATCTTTTATGTTTAGTCGTCAACTTTAAGATTTGTCTCTGGTTTTGTGTACTAAAGGACATATGTATATACAAGAAAACTTATGGAATTACTGGAAGATCTTATATAATCACATTCTTTATATATGTTAGGGGTGCAGTGCATATAAGCAATGAACACAAATTATTTTAAAGTAACAGTCACAGAATGTACTTACAAAACATACCCGAAACTTCGTCTTGTATTCGACAATCGTCAGCCAAATGCATTTTAATTCTCCTTCGAATACGTTACCTCATCTATAATCCAATATCTGTATATAACCTACCTTTTCTTTTTACACAATCTTTCTGCAGAGTCAGCGTTGCTATACATTATTTACATACGTAAGCTCTAAAATGTTCAAGATTTCTTTAAATTTCTAAAATTCAAGACATTAATATTCTACTAAGCCTGCTTTGTACTTAAAAGTATGACGTACCGTGCACATCAATCTATTCAATAACAATATTTTATGTCCGGTCGGGCAATTTTTGACTGTTTTATTATAGGTCTGTTATTAAAGCGTAAATTGCTAAATTAGAGCTCCAGGGCTGTAAAGTTTTTTAAAACCCGCTAATAGTTATTTATGTGTTAAGGGCATAATGAAGCTTTTATGGCCAGAAGCGTTATTTCTAGCCCGAGGCGTCAGCCGAGGGCTAGGAAAAGGCTGCAGGGCCCTAAAAGCAAGTTATGCCCGCTATACATACACTATTTTATGCACAGATTAAGTTTTTAATGTCAAATCTATGATTGTGTAAAAATATAATTAAATGAGTACGTAGGTACAACATCAAGCAGCTGTGCGTATACTTATGTGATTATACGAAGTTCGTTACTATAGTTACTATTCCAAAATATTTAATTTCAGTTTATTTTCATTGGTGATAAGTTTACAAATTATATTAAGAACCAATCAAGTTCTACAAAAAAACTTCTGACATTTAATTGACTTTTCGTTATTGCCCGTCTGACCATAAAGAGGCCCTTGGGCCATAAAAAGACGTCTATGTTTAGATGAGTCTTGCAATAATAGTCTAATTATAATGCATCTGTGCATAATAGTTATTTATGTATTAAGGGCATAAAGAAGCTTTTATGGCCAGAAGCTTTATTTCTAGCCCGAGGCGTCAGCCGAGGGCTAGGAAAAGGCTGTAGGGCCATAAAAGCAAGTTATGCCCGAAATGCATACACTATTTTATGCACAGATTGTTTTTATCTCAAATCTATTATTGTGTAAAAAACATAATTAAATGAGTACGTAGGTTACATCAAGCCGCTGTACGTATACTTATGTGCTTATATACGAAGTACGTTACTATAGTTACTATCTAAAATACTTAATTTCAGCTTATTTTCATTGGTGATAAGTTTACAAATTATATTAAGAACCAATCAAGTTCTACAAATACAGCTCTGACATTTAATTGACGTTTCATTATTGCCTGTCGGATCATAAAGAGGCCCTTGGGGCATAAAGAGACAGTTATGTTCCGATAAATCTAGCAATAATAGTCTAATTATAATGCATCTGTGCATAATAGTTATTTATGTATTAAGGGCATAAAGAAGCTTTTATAGCCAGAAGCGTTATTTCTAGCCCGAGGCGTCAGCCGAGGGCTAGGAAAAGGCTGTAGGGCCATAAAAGCAGTTATGCCCGAAATGCATACACTATTTTATGCACAGATTGTTTTTATCTCAAATCTATTATTGTGTAAAAAATATAATTAAATGAGTACGTAGGTTACATCAAGCCGCTGTACGTATACTTATGTGCTTATATACGAAGTACGTTACTATAGTTACTATCTAAAATACTTAATTTCAGCTTATTTTCATTGGTGATAAGTTTACAAATTATATTAAGAACCAATCAAGTTCTACAAATACAGCTCTGACATTTAATTGACGTTTCATTATTGCCCGTCGGATCATAAAGAGGCCCTTGGGGCATAAAGAGACAGTTATGTTTAGATAAATCTAGCAATAATAGTCTAATTATAATGCATCTGTGCATAAAGAGTGTTTAGAGTCCGCTAGAAAAATAGCTACCCTTGTTTACGCCGTTTCCATAGCAATGACAGTAATTATAGACCACTGCATCTACCTACGTGAAGTTTTACACTTTTCAAATTAATTTTATTTTAAAATTAAATATTAATTTAAACTTAGACCGGACATAAACTAACGTATGCATTTCGGGCTTAATTAGTGTTTTAGGGCTCTTTATTATCTTGACTGACTCTGCGGGCTTTAAAACACTCAATTAAGCCCTTAATACATAATATACTATTATTTAATTATATAAATAGCTTCTTATACCGAATCAATGAAATTCGAACAGCATCTTTAGTAAGGCAATGTACCTAATATACAAGTAAATTTTTATAAAACTTTTACTACGTGACCTTTTTTACCCTCATTAACGGCGATACGAATAATAATGCTATATTCCTACTACATATCGCACTAATGCCTGCTGTTTGGATATACCTTGACTCTCTAAAGACTTATTTAACATTTGACAAATGGTGGGGGGGGGCATCCTTTACTTGATTGAACTGATTCAACTGACATAGATGTCGAATTAAATATACGGCGAGAATATAAGACTGTGAGAAGTTACGGATGCTGCGTTTTGAGTAGTTCAGATGTTGTAGTATACAAAACTACTCTTTTGTAGGACTAAAAATTCTACTAAACAATATAACAAAAGCTCCCTTTTGTTGGGCGCTAATTTATAACGCTAAAAGTTACTTTAGGATTTTTAAAACAATAGCCCCACGATGAACCGTCAATTTATAGCAGTAAAATTTTAATAAACAATATTACTTACGTTATGCTACTTATTTATGCCTCGGCTTAGTTTAAACACAGTGAATGAGAATTCTCTCGTTTAAGATTAAGGTAGGTGGAATGGAGCATCAGTAAATTCATAGAGCTATGGAGAAGGGCGCCAGCATGATTGACTTATACCAATAAAATATTAACAGTAATGCGGAGTAATGGAGTTCTAGATCTTAAAGTGAATCGGGCTCGATACTCAATACAATAATTAGACAATAAATAACACCCAATCATTGGATGGATAACGAACTGGAAGGCTTTCAGTTGTTATTTATATAATAAATAATATTTTAATATAGTTAAATAATAATGATGTTACAACTAAATTAAAAAATACTTACAAATTCATAGTTTAATCACCATTAAGTTTATTAGTTACTTGAGAAATTTAATTCAGAATCTTATCATATCATGGATCTTCATTGTATCGTCAAATTGTAACTTTATGAACATTTTAACAAATAATTCAATTATCATTCTTAAACTTTGATACAACGAACTAACACTTCCACATAAAAAATAAAATATAAAAACCCAGAACTCCCCAAATTTGGTCTACAAACGTTGCTTCAGGTGACCCGATGTAGATGATCATCAGGTTGCTAAGACTTTTTGGCAAAGGCTCCCAGAAATCACGAGTAAATACTTAACATTCTCCGGAATACAAGACCATTAATAATACCTTATATTCGATTTCAGCGTATATTTGCCACTCAAACGAACAAAGGTAAAGTTCGCAGTTTCAATTATGAAGATCAAACACCAAACTAAATTATCACCCAAAATAGACACTAGACTTAAACATCAATCAATATCAATCTTCCTCACACAGAAATACCTAATTTAATTAAATTCCAAAACATCCAAACAAGTATTTAATACTTTCACTTTTTCACAAAACCATTTTCAGCACTAATTACGCAATAATTGGTACATCAAAAAGGATTTTCACTATTAAATCACAAAAATTTAAACAGCACCAAATCTAACATCTTGCTTTGATAAGAAATCTTCAGGAAGAAAGGGTATTTAGAAGAGGCTCGCTTGCCAAAAAAAGCGTGGGTCACGTGAAGAGTTGTTTTACCGCCACGACGTTTTAATTACTTGATAAAAAATGAGAACGCTAGAAAACCTTTATGTCCATGGACATTATTGGAAAATCGATCATTTGAAGTTGAAATGCCAAACCTAAATGACGCCATAAAAAATATCATTAAGATTTGATTTCACAAGAGAGAAAATATTATACGGGGTGGATGATACTAAATGCGTTGGCATAATAATTATAACACCCGCAAAAAAGTCAAAATCTGAAGCGACTTAAACCTTACACATGCACAGAAAAGGCGTACAACTTAGTTTGCGGCTAAAACGTTCCTGTCTCTAGAAGTCAAAGTTTTGAGATGGAAATCAGTTTGACGGATAGGTGAAAAGGTTTCGAAACAGCACAATGCGCAGAAACCGAAATACGTATGAGCGTTCGAAATTGCGTCGCACGCGCATATCTTTCTTAATGCAGTAGCGTCGGTATATTTCCATTCTGTCTTGTTGCGTGTGCGTTTGGAGGTTATAGGTGTGTTTACGTTTGTTGTTGAAAGTTGAAATCAGTTTACAAAACAGTTCTTTTCAGAGCTTCTGCATATTTATTTGCGAATCGTAGGTAAGTTAATAACTGCTGATGCAGAAGATACGAATATCACATAAATATTTGTTGTAGTTAGATTTCAACGTGAAAAAGTAAAATGCCGCCAAAGTCCAGTGTAGGTGTACGTGGAAAGGTTCTGCATTCCAAAGCACGCGAAATTATCGCAAACGTCATCTCATTTATGGAGAAAGAAGCTAAGGATGGTGTAACAATTACTCGTTTTAAAGAAAGAGTTCTGGCTGCGACAAAAATAGGGGAAAACAGTTATCGTGAGATTAAGAAAGAAGCCAAGCAAGTTGCTTCAGGCGAAAAAGTCAAGTTTTCCAGTCCGAAGAAAAATCGTAATAGACCAAATCCGAAGAGTGACCTACTGCAAGGTGAATTAGAAACCATCAGGTCGATTATTCACCAGTATTATATAATTTAAAAGAGACACCCAACGTTAAAAGGTATAAAACGAAACAAATTATTTTAATTGGTGTATTTATAACGCAACGTGGTATTTACAGGAATTCGTAATAAGATACTGAACTCTGGGATAGAATTTCAAGGTAGCTTATGTACTCTGGGAAAGATTGTAAAAAAGTTAGGTTTCCGGTAAGTTATTTTATAAGAACCTAACACATTTTATTACATATTCTAACTATTTATATATTTAGCTGGCGAGAAACCATGGACAAGCGTAAATTCTAATGGAATCACATGATATAAGATTAAAGCGCATCCAGTACTTGGAACAATTACAGCAGTATGTACAAGATAAAAGACCCATAATATTTACCGATGAGTCCTACATAAACAGTTGCCATACTAACAAGAAGACATGGAGTGACGATTCGGAACGCGGTTTTAGAAAATCTATTGGAAAGGGCGCACGTGTAATAATGGTGCATGCTGGCGGGGCAGATGGTTTTGTAAAGAATGCATTACTCATGTTCAAATCAGGTGTGATATTACTCTGAAATATTTGTGAATTTTTTACATTATTATTTGTTATTATAGGAAGTACATCTGGCGACTACCACCAGGACATGAACAATGCAAATTTCATGCTGTGGGTACGCAAGCAGCTGTTGCCTAATTTACCCAAGAGAGCTGTGCTTGTGATTGATAATGCAGCATATCATAATGTAGCAATCAACAAGGATCCAACTTCAGCATCGACAAAACAAGTCATGATTCAATGGCTTATCCAGCGAGGCATTCCCCATGATCCAAACGTCACAAAGCCTGTACTCTATAATATAATTAAGCAAAGAAAAAGCACATATAAGCAATATATTCTTGATACAGAATTAGCCCAACATGGTCATGTAGTATTAAGATTACCACCATACCATCCCGAACTCAACCCTATTGAGAAGATATGGGCATTAGTTAAAAACCATGTAGCAGCAACGAATATAACTTGTAGACTGAATGATGCCATCGAATTAGCACAACAAAAGTTTGAGTCAATCACCGCTGAAGATTGGGCAAAGGTGTGTAGGCATGTGGATCGAGTTGTTGAAGAGTACATGCGTAAAGAACATTTACTTGATAGTGCGTCAGATGAGTTTCGGTTCACTGTAAACACTGGGGATTCGGATGACGATACATCAGAGGGAGAGTTTTCTGAGGACAATGTATATGTTGGTATTTCCCCACTGGAAATGTTAGAGGAACCGGGGCCTAGCACCAGTACACTGTAATCCATGGGATTATAATAGAACACACAGACTGTTTTATAAACGATGTTATAAATTATGTCACATAAGTTGTCAAATGTTTTACATGTAGACATATTTTCATATTAAAATAATTAAAATTCATCTCTACAATCACTTCTTTTTTTAATAAGAACGTATTATATCCCAATACTGTCTAAAAACCTAAATACCCTATTTTGTCGATATATAAAGAAAAGCAAGGTTTTCCATTTATTTTGATTTCCTATTACTTTTACTAACACTGAAGTAAATTACATTATCAAATTTAAACTTTTAGAAAACCCAGAAGCATTTATAAACTTAAAATTTTATATACATGCTTATCTCGCAATTATCTTTTTGCTACTTAGGTGAGTTGATTTAAGCTCCAACCCCTTCAATTGAAAGTGGTTATTTAAAGATTATAAAGTGTACTTTGAGATTTTCATAACATTTTATGTGCACATATTTTTAACCCCTTTTAATGAACAACGTACGCGCCGCCACTGTACTCGCAGGTGACGTTCGCGCAGATCTTGATGAGTCATTGTGATGTTTCGAAACCTTCCGCACTCTAGTTTGTGGGACAGTTGTAGTCCTTTATTTTCGGTCAAATATTACTCCTTTCCTGTTTTGAAACGTTCTAAACCTAGGACACAAAAATCCGAGTTATTTTGACTTTGAAGCCTGTCTAATATATATGGAGTAATATTATAGTAACGTTTTCCCGCACAATATCTGTTACATGAGATTTTTCGATCTTAGGGGTGTAATAAGGCTGTAACTAAACTAGGGGTGAAAATATCTTTGCGCATTCTGAAGCATTCTAATGACTAAATCACAAGTATCAAGTCATTTACGACTATCTCTTACGTTGAAAGACGACCAATTCACCATTCGGCATTAAGTTTCCTAAAAACTTTGCTTCAACAATTCACTTATCTCAGAAAAATTAGTGTAGAATGATATTTTCTTTTGCATTGATTTCATGTATAAGTTACCTAAACGGCGATGTGTCTGTGTGGGTGTGCACTGTGCACTCAATGAGAAATAACAAAAGCAGGATTGACAAATATTATTTATTGTTTTTAGGCTTATATGGTGAAACTCCATAATCATGAAATAAATGAAAGATTAGTAAAAGTTTATCTCAAAAGTTTCTAAAATGTCTAATTAGCGTTTGATATTACAGAAATGTAGGATATAACAAAAAATGTAGGAAGAAACGTAGGAGTCATTTTGTTCTAAAAGGTGTTTGGCATAATTAGATTTCTCAGGATGTTTATTTCTGTAACAACGCACGTGTTTTTTATCTTATGTCAAAATTTCGAAATGTTCACCCAATATATACCGAACTACAAATAGAATAATTAAAACGGTAAATGCCCAATTTCATATCATATGTTTTGTTTAGTATTAAATAAAAATGAAAAAGTGTTAGTGTTGGTTTTAAAGACTATTTTATAATTGTTGATTTTTCTTAGTGTATGTTGATATTTTGCCAAAATTGGAGCAAATATTTCTAATTTATGTCATATAATAATAATAAATCGCCTTTATTTTCCCAAAAGAAACATACATTTCAATTAAAAATTAAACAATCATAATTAAGTTAAATCAAATAAATGAATTAAAGAAAAAAAGAATCAAAATATAGAATATGTGTGAGGTGAGAGGATTCCTGGCGAAATCTATCCAAAGGCTACTCTATTTAACCAGGAAACCCCACGAACCCAAACTATAAATTTTAATATAATTAATGTATAGTGCAAAAAAAAATAATGAAATATATATAATACACAAAAATAGACTAAAATCTGAATTTAAGGTAAGTATTACCAAATTGCATAGGCAGATGTGAAGATAGAACTTAATACTATTATTGCTTTTGTAATAATTATTTATTAGTAATAAATATTGTTTTAAGTCACGTTTAAATTTTGTAGTATTAGAAGCTTTAATCTCGGCAGGAATAGAATTGTATAACTTTACCGCATTATACGTAAAACCTCTACGAAATAAAGAAGTTCTGTGTTTCGGTATAGTGAACAGATCAGTATGTCTTGTATTTACAGAGTGTATAGTAGACCTAGTTATCAATTCAGAACGAAGGGATGTAGTCGGATCTTTTAATGTTAGCAGAGTGTGTGTGAAAGTTCCCAATTGATATTGATAACGATTTTCCATTCTCATCCAACGAAGCTCCTTAATTTTAAGCGAAACATGATCAACGTAAATTGAAAATAAATCGACAACACCAATTTTGTACTTTTTGAATACGATATTTATCAATTGTGCCAAGACAAGGATTGTAAATAAAGCTGCAATAGTTAAAATGTGATAAAACTAAGGTTTCAGATAGCATCTTTCTTTGATTAAAGGTTAAAACATCTCGGTTGGCATACAATAATTTTAAGGAAGAATAAGCCTTCTGCAACAGTTTTGAAACATGCTGCTGAAAACGTAGTTTAGTGTCTAAAATAACCCCTAAATTCTTGGCTGAATCAATTAATTACATGTAACATCTCATTATTAATTTTCAAATTATGTTCGTTCTTCACCGATATGACTTGATTAATATTACCGAATAAAAGTAAGTGGGATTTGTTAGTATTAAGTTTTAGATTATGTTCAGAAGCAAGTCTATTGATTGTATCAAGGTCTTTGTTGATGTTTTCATAAGCCTCGGCTCTTTCCAGAAAATTAAAAGATTTATAAATTTGCGTATCGTCAGCATATGCTTGTATTTTACAATATTCTAAAGATTTTAAAATTTCAGCAGTATAAATAATGAATAACAGCGGGCCTAACACAGAGCCTTGAGGCACACCAGACATAATCGAAAAAGAATTAGAAAATTGATTATCATTCCTTATTGTTAACGTTCTATCTGATAAATAAGAATTAATCAAATTAACCGCTGCGTTCTCAAATCAGTAGTATTTTAATTTTGCACATATTAGTGCATGATTAACAGTATCGAATGCTTTAGAAAAATCTAGTAAAATCAATGCCGTAATTTGTTTTTTATCGAGAGCGTTAATAACATCATTTGTAACAGTAGCAAGGGAATCAGCAGTATTAAAACCTCCTCTAAAACCAGATTGACACTCCGGCAACAAAGAATTTTTACTAAAGAACTCGTACATCTGTCTATATAGAATCTTTTCAAAAATTTTAGATACACAAGGCAAAATACTAATTATTCTTAAATCAAAATAAGTCTTTGGATTTGGGATTTTTGGCAAAGGTACACCTATTGCTTCCTTCCAAGCTATTGGGAAATAGACAGTTTCAATGCAACAGTTAAAAATATGAACAATAAATTTAATTATAAACGGACTGCAGTATTTTAGCATAACAAGGGAAATGGTATCCGTACCTAGAGCATTAGATGTTAAGTTATATAAAATATTATTAACTTCTTCTATTGATGTTAATGAAAATGTGAAGGAGTTATCAATTGGATTAATGTGGTTTTGATAATTATGTGTTTGGGTATTGCAACTACTGTTAGTTTGATAAAATGAGCTAAAATAATTACCAATAGAATTAGGATTAGATAGGTTGGATGGTATATCATATGATTTAGAGAATCGAATATTCATTTCAGTTAAGGTCAACCATACTTTACGAGTATCTTTATTCATAGAAAGTGTATTTAGATGTGCTCTTTTCTCCCGACGAACAGAAGCAACAGTAAAATTTCTAAGCTCTTTATATTGATTCCAGTCAGAGGAGAGTTTAGTGCGCTTAAATTTTCGCAGAGCTCTGTCACGCTCCCTCATAATTGCCTTTAAATTATCCGTCAACCAAGGTGCTTTAGGTTTAGTAACTCGCACATAGTTTATTGGTGCGTGCACATCGAAGACCGACAAAATAAAGGCCATGAGCATGGAGACTTTATTATCAATATCCGATTCATAAACTATGTCATTCCACGGTAAAGATTCTAAATCTAATAAAAACAATTCACGATTGAAATTTTTGAAACTTCTCCTTTGTATTAATTTAGGTTTGAATTTATATAAAGGAATGTCTAAGTTACAATATGTTGCTCGATGATCAGATATGTCATCAGCAACCATGGTACCACAAATGCTAACCATATATCGGTTACTTACAAAAATCGGATCCAGAAGTGTACTACTTGTTCTAGTTATTCGTGTAGCTTCGTTTATAATTTGTACTAAACCGTATGAATCGCAACAAGAACTAACCGGATTTTGAACATTAAAGAAATCTACGTTATAATCACCAAGGCTTATGAATTCATCAACAGTAGGAACTAAAAATGAACATATATCGTCGAGACAAGCTACAAAATCATTTAAGTTAGTCTTTGGTGGTCTATAAATTGTCCCGATTATAATATTTTTAGAATGAATTTTAATTTTAAGAAATAAAGAATCAATAGCATCAAGAATTGGAAAATCAAACGATAATACCTCACAAATGAGATCAGTTCTCACATAACAAGCAGCTCCACCACCTCTACCATCCCGATCTCTGCGAAATAATTGATATCCTGGTATAAGAACAGCTTCTGTAACTACATCAGCTGAAAGCCAGCTTTCTGTAATACCAAACACATCAAACTGGTTGGTAATTAATAATTCATTAAGAGAATTAAATCCTGTAAAAAGTGACCTTACATTCAAATGTCCGATCTTCATATCAGCCCACCTAAAATGAAGTAAAATAAGTATGAATAAAGAAATATAAAAGAATAATTAAACTATTAATAACAAAATAATAATAATCTTATCACTCACTTATATATAAAAAAATAGAAAATAAGACAATAAGTTAATAGCAATGCAGACTAACTATAGTAGAATTACTTTAACTAAAGCCTACTTTCTATAAGTTAGATTAAACGTCTTGGGGTGGTCCCTTGATGTAGAACTAAAAGTAATCAGTAAGCAAGTTTTTCTCTGTATTGGAATAATCCATTAAATATAATAGATAAGTTTCTAAATTAAAAATTCGAGGTGAAACATTACAGGCAAATTTGACAGAATTAAAATAAAGATTAGATAATTACATTGAAGTAAACTAAAAGAATAGATAACATAAACTGCAGTTGCGGCCAAAAAAATCTGGGCAAGAGGTTGAGATTATTGTTATTCAATGAATCATAATTAAAATTCTGAATCTTAAATTCAAAGCCTCATTGGAAATTATTAGGTAGGCGACGCTACTGTGTACCGATAGTAATATTAGTAGATCAAAAGCCTGATCTACAAGCAACAAATTTACAAAAAAAGTTATGTAACCTCAAATAAGCGCCCAGATTTTTTTGGCCGTAACTGTACATCTGCAATTTTAACGTAATAAACTGAATTGTATAATAATTAATAATAATTGAATTGTGGAATAAACAGAATGTTGAATTATTATTTTATATCCACAATTTTAACGTAATAAACATATTTAAACATATTTAATATTTAAGCAAATTAATCCCTGAAGTAGTATTTCCTTGCATAGATTTATATATGTAGGATAAATAAAGCCAAATAAATCAAAAATGATAACATGGAAATAGCCATGATAAATTTAAAAACCATTTATTATGTACATATAGATATAAAAAGGATATGTCTTCATTGCACAGTACTGCAAATGTTCTCTAACTCTGTCATAGAATTGATATCTTGATCTTATTATGGTTGAAGACAAAAATAACTCCATCAGTAGACCATACGTTGTTACGGCCAAACCGCTCAATAGCACAATTAAGGATATTAAGCCTCATTCTTGTTAAATCTTCTTTAACTATAATAGAAGTACCTTTAAATTTTCTTTTATTAGAAAAAACTAGCTTCCGGTAACGATAACTAGTGAATTTTATAAGTATCGGACGTGGTTTATTATTATTCATTTTGATAGCACCTACACGGTGGCATCTATCAATGTGTTCTGTTGTAATTTGTGTTTCTAAGTTGTTATTGATATTATCCATTACCAGCTTATCTACATCTTCATTTTTTACTTCACTAATTCCGTAAACACGCAGGCTGTTTCGCCTGGTGTATTGCTCCAGTTTATCAATTTTATTTGACATATCAATATTTTCCTTTTCAAGTTTGTCTATACGTATTTGGAAACTATCACATAAATTGAACAATTGATCGAATTTATCATTCAACTTTTCCACTACTACGTCCGCAACCTTTAGTGCTATTTTTTCAATACTTAAATTTTCTTTCGCATACTCATCAATAGCATTTGTCGCACAGATTTTGATATCGGTTAACTGATTTTGTGTAAAAACCATTTTCTAAATTATATTTCAATGATATGAAATAAATTTGGCTGTAAATAATACTATATTACTATAAACTTGACGGGACCACTTTTAAAGCGTCTAACTCGTTGCACTGCACATGCTAGAATGAACGAATGAACGAATGAATGAATATGCACGTTACAACAAAATTTTAATTGTTTTTAAATGGTTAGCACTTTTTTTGACTTGAGCTTCACACTAGCGATGAACGCTTCCAACTAGCCAAAGTGAAGACGGGGCTCGAAAAAAAAAATAAAAAAAAATACTTAATTACTTCCAGGGCGCCACAAGTTCCAATCTTGTATTACCTACCGCTAGAAGTGTGAGCTCAAAGACTATCAAATTAATACACAAATGTGCTCACATAAATACACGTTAATTAAACAAATGTTAATTAAATACAAAACCAAAGTTTATTAATCTATCCCAAATATTATCAATTATAAAAAACTACTGTTATTCGCAGGATCAAAAGTTAAATATCAATACTCAATGATAAGTTGATATGAATTAAATAAACGATAGTAAATTCACCTGACTTTTATTAATAAAGCAATCATTAAAATTTGATTCTTCTTAGGACGGTGGCAAAAATTAATTTTAAAGTTGTCATCACTGAAGTGCACGTTATTATTCGGAGACTGGAGGAGATGACATATAGTTGGTTAATTTAGTACTTATATCAAAATCCGTTGCATCTCTATCAGCTGATGGTTAACACTAGAGTCTTTATAAAACCTGATTCAATGCCACTGATGTACTGTGAATTGATTTTCTCCTCAGTTTAATAATTAATTTATAAAGTTATAATTTTTCAGCAACGTTAATAATAACGGTATCCAGGTGTTGTTGCATAATCGCTATAAAAAACTACTTATTTAATTAAATTATCGTACTGGGTTTACTTGGATAAATTCGACTCTGTTCCTGACAGAGTTTTCAGGCTGATAAATAAAATCACTGGCTAATAATAATATTCATTTTACCCGACCTTAAATTTCACTTAGTGTGTATGTTTTTGTCTTGTATACCTTTTTTTGATCTGCAGTCCAGGAGAAATGTAAACCAACACAGCAACCAGGTGGATTTAGGATAACGATAGGTTTAACTAAGAAGGAAGCAGAAGCAAGATTGTAAAAAACGAAACGTCTTAGGACACGTGCAAATACATATGTTAGAGAGAGAAACGAACAAAAAAAACTCAATTCTTTTATGGCGAGTAAACAGTCAAAACAAGATAAATTAAAAAGATGAAATGTTACCTGAACATTGTTGATGGCTCGAAGAGAAATTTTCAAATTTTCAAAATGGTGTCGTGAAATTGCGCCTGGTTCAGCCAACAACCTTGTTGAAAAGTACAGTTAATTGCTGAATTAATAGAGTAATTTACAATTTCCCATTGAATTACTAAAGTTACTCTATTAATATAGTAAACAGTAAAATACAAGATTTGCTACTACGACTTCTACGAGATGTAATCATCTCATCTGTCAACCAGAAAAGTTTGAGAATGAAAAAGAAAACTCGAATAGAGGCACTACATCTAGGCACCTAGGATGCGCTGACCGATCAGAGTACCGCAAAACGCCGTCATATTGGGGCAAAAGAAGCACGAAATTGTTCATTTTTGTATCTTTATTGATTTAATCAAATCCACGTTTACTTTAAAAGGTTTTTTTATTCTGAAAGATCAAACCAGATTCGGCTAAATTCTAGTAGGGTCGGCCAAATGATCATAGCAACCGGTGCGATGAGGTACGAAGGATGCTCCGCCATCCTGATTCCTCGCCCAAAAATAAATAAAAAATAAATAAAAAATTACTCTTCTCTGCCCCAATATGGCGGCGTTTTGCGGTACTTTGTTCGACCAGCGCGACCTAGGTGACTAGATGTAGTGACTCGAAACTCGAAAAAGCTAGCACGACCTCTACGAGTTAGAAATCAAAATTCGCGGATACGACTATCGTAAGATGGGTTGCCTAACCATCAGGCGCTAACGCTTCCACAGATTCTAAAAATGACTGTTATGCTATACATGTTTCCTGTTGTCCTGTACCATGAAGAAAACTTAAAATAAGTCGAAATATAAGTTAAAAAAAACTATAATTAAGGTTTGACCAGATTACCTAGAAGTTAAAAAAACGTATATCCTTTATATTGATCTAGAGGAGCATATTACTATTTTGGTTAGTTCATTTAGACAAGTGTAGATTCTCACAACTAATGGTTTCTTGAAATGCTACGACTAAGTAATCCTCCTAAATGGATGCAGTTACTCCTTACCCCAACATTAGTAATGATCCTCAGATCTCTTGGGATAAATTCATAGTTCATCTTATTACTGGAAACCCCTAAAATAATGTATGACATACAGAAAATAATTTTAGTACCGGTGAAACAAGCTCTTGGTATCCGTAAAATAGCCGTTTGGTATTCATGAAGCATTCTTTTTCTTTCTTTCTCAAAGTTTCGTTATACGTTCATGATATAAAGAGCACGTACGTTCTTACAGAAATAAACATCCAGGAAAATCTAATTACGCCAAACGCCTTTCAGAATATATTCACACAATGACTCCCCAAAATAATATCAAATGCCTACATTTTTGTAATAAACGCATATTAGACATTTTCGTAGCTTTTGAGACATACCAACACAAACTCAGGGCACTTTTAATAAATGAACGGATTGAACTCAGTAATTCTCCGTTACTGGAAGTACTAGATATTTAATTTATATCTTTTTTCTAGTTATATATTTTTGTATTTACCTTAACTACGTGTTTGTTTATATTTATATTACCTTTGATAATGACAGCTTAGCAGCCGGAATAATTGTCAGGTAGATTATAATAAATTTGCAAAACTTTATATTTTATTTATTTCATGATTATGGAATTTCACCAAATCAGGCTAGAAATAATAAACAATTTTTACACATTTATATTTTGTTATCAGAAATGCAAACCATGACAGACTGAGAGAAAAAGAGACGACAAGAAAACGATGGCATTGCACAAAGCAATGCAATCCGGCAAGGATATTGATCATAAGCTTAATTTTAGATGCATCTATCCTTTTTAATACCCTGAAGATGAACATGCCAGCCTTCTCGACAGACAATTGGTTTTCAGAATGACTTTGTTTAGAATTAGCTTTGTATTGTTTATATCAACGCAGACATTTTACGTAGTTTAAGCTTTTAAAATAAAGTACCTCATTCCTATGACAAAATCATATCTTAAAAGATGCTTTCATTGTTTTCCTGTTTCATTCATTGCTTTATTCAAATCACAACTTTGTCAAGTTTCAAAGGCCTGGTTAACAGTTTTTATCTGAGGTAGTCTTTTAACCCCTCATTTATTCTCGTTGGACGTTTGCCAGTAAAATAAATCTCGTCTCCTGTAAATTTGACAAGCGTTTAACTTCACATTCTTGTTTTATCTGGGTATAAAGTTCATCCGTTTTCGAAAGCTTTTCATAACATTTAATCAAACTAATAATAATAATAATAATAATAATCCATTTGATTGGAAATAATAATTGTCAGCTTGAATGCTAGTAATATTGAATAAATCATTGTTTTGCACAATCGATACAACGTTTAATAAATGTTTGCACTGTTAATTTCATCGAAATAGGTAATTATGTGTTTGTAATTCAGGTTTTGTATTTTAACTATTGCAGTGGTTTGACAAGCTCTTTATTAAGTAGCGGAAACGCTGCTTTATGCTTTTGATTTCCTGCATATTTGTAATCCATCCATAATCGACAAAGCGTTACTGACCTAATTGAATAAAATTTGTAAATAAGAGCATAAATTATGTAGGGTATCATTGAAGAGCCCACTTAAAGGGAAATTCAAAGACACATTTTGTGTGGTCTGAAGATGGATCATGTAGGTATCAATGAAGAGTTTATTTACAAATTGTTACACTTTTATTAAACACGTCAAATTGCGTGTTGGATAAGCATGCTAAAAGGTAACGGTGAAAAGGTAATCCTTGTCTAATGCTTTGCCCTATTTGTGCTCTTTCCTATCGTATTCTATAATGGCTGCCTAATTTTTCTATATATTGTATATAACTTCTTTTCGTTCGACATTTCTAAACATCTAATTTACTCCGCTAAAAGCCTTTTCTATGTTCATAAAGGCTATATAAACTTGTTAATCTTTTTCACTCATCTTCGCTTTTATCACACGCAGTGCCAATATTGTTCTCCGTGTTCTTGTATTGCGTCCGAACCGAAACTGATCTTCGGTCAGATTCGCTTTTGATATTCTTTCTATGCTGTACATTTTTTTTGAAAATTTTTGATGTTTGCTACACAAGGCAAGATACGAGAGGAATCTTCTCTACAGGTATCCTAACTGTTATAGTTCGATATTAATGTTATTATTTGACTAGTATATAAGTTTGGATGATGTGTGTGTGTACTTCACAACCGCCTACCTCCAGCTGATGAGGGTCAAAAACTCGAAACAGCTGTCCTGGAGTGTCGTTTCTAAAGTAGGTCTACATCTCATTAATAATTATGGGTTAATAACGTCAACTTTCGACTTTTGTTGATTTTATACGTAAAACTGATCCCACTTGAGTTTTGATTTTTATAATTACTGCTAAGCTTTCCTAACATTTTTGAAATTCTTATTTCATTATTGAATTATCTTCTTCCTGTACTTCGTCACCTAGTTCTATTGCGATACTTCCGGTATTTTTGTCATTGCATTCATTAATTCTTCTAAATGTTACACCTTTCTGCGATCGCCTTACTTTCTATAACTTTTTGGCACTCTTCATCTTGAACCCTATGCATTTAGGCCTTCTTTTTCTGTGTGCCGTATCCACTTTTCTTTCGTGTATTCCTTGTTATACACTTTCGCAGTTTGCCTGTATGTAATTCTTTTTGCAAATATGTATGTTGGATTTTCATCTGTGCTTAATGTTCATATTTCTGTTTTTTTCCTTTTCAATTAGATCTCAATGTTATTTGTGGTTTCATTGTACTCTTTCTATTCCTTGATTTATTTTGTGTCGCCTCTCTTTAATAGAATTACATATTTGATATCGCACCAGCTACATTTTTCTCTATTTTTCCTGCAGAGCCTATATACAGGGTGGGATTAAAGTATGGAATATTTAAAAAAACATAACATTTAATGTTATTGATATTATGATATCAATATATCAATATATCAGATCGACTTTTCTCAGAATTATTGTTATGCAACTTTATGATTTATTTGCATGATCATAAACGGAAGAGAAATCACTATCGGATTCCACTACTAAAAATCTATATTGTCATTTAAATTTTTTGTGATGACGTCATAACTAACAAACATTTACAAAGTTCAGATCGATTTTTCTCAGAATTTTTGTTATGCAACCTTATGATTTATTTGCATGGTCATAAAGGGAAGAAAAATCACTATCGGATTCCACTATAAAAAATCTACATTGTAATTTAAATTTGTTTGTGATGACGTCATAACTAACAAACAATTGAAAGTCGGAAGGTGAACAGCACATATTAATGTGTATTTTTAAAAAACAAAATCGACGTGTTTCAGCGTTTTTAAAAAAACTGGAAGAGTTCGCTTTTTTTAATATTCCATACTTTAATCCCACACTGTATATTTATATACAGTGCGAGTGTAAAGTCTGGAACTATCTAAATAAATCTTTTATTAAATGTTTTTGAAAAAATCTCGTTTTGAAACACGTCGATTTTGATCTTAAATGCGACATATTTTAGTGTAATTGTTAGTTGTAGATTATCTTCTATTTTTTAGTTATGGTGATAGCGACAATTCTTCTAAATGGAAACCCTAGTTTTTTTATGATGGATTTGAAAAAATAACGAACTTCTCAGACCAAATATGCTAAGAAGTATGATACTGTATCAAGAGATTTTAGAGATAATTGGTTTTAAAGTTTTTAAACAAAAATTCAATTCATTCAATTCATGTTTCAAAACGAGATTTTTTCAAAAACATTTAATAAAAGATTTATTTGGATAGTTCCAGTCTTTATACTCGCACTGTATATCCATGTCCCATTTATTTGTCTCATCTTTAAATTCGGTCGATAGGATATCCTTACAAGCTTATCTTCGCTGTTATAGCTGACTTAGAATAGCTACTGCAGTTTTTTGTCTGGCTCCTAAATTGTTGTTTAATGAGATTATAATTTGTTGATGTTATCAGGCATTTTCCAAGCGTATCTCATTCGGGCATGACAATGAAATAATCTATTGGCAACTGATAAGTACGTTTTACGCGAAATCAATCGTCTGTCGAGTTCTTCTTCCCTAGTTAATTTCTTACTACTGCATTGTTTTTTGTATTCTTTCCAATTATTGCTTTCCAGTCAGCTATAATTATCATATTTTCACCCTTCTTCGCGTATTTTATCATCTTTTCTTTGTCTTCGACCGTTTATTGTTTTATTGTTCGTAGTAGTGAATTCTAGGTTATGTCACTTGTTGTTGTTTGTAGATCTTGATTATTCAATTTAATATTTTTTCAGTCCTTATGCTTGTTTTGGATTATTATTATAAGATTTTCTTTTAGTTAAGTACCACCTAGATTATTTTTTCCGGGCTCGAATTGTTTAAAGAGATTGCTAATTTATTGTCTGCAGCTTTAAGATTTTCTTGGTTCCTAGAATACATAACATTCCAGCGATTTACTGTGCCGCTGTTTTAAGAAACCTTCGTTTTTATGAAGGTAAGTTTTTATGCTCTGCTTGCTACTTAATTTACTGATTTGACTTTACTTGGATGATTTTTTACAATGTTGTTTTTTTTATTGATAGGGAGCACTGATCATGAAATAAAGTTTATCTATTTTGCTTTTTATTTAAGACTTTTAATCTTAAATATCCTGTTGACTATTTACCAAACATACTATACGTTAAAGGTTAAAAACGTCCACATATTTGAGTACTAATAGCTAAGTCAAGGAAATATGGGAAACTGCTATCCTACGTAATAATAAGTGCGTAAAAATAACCAGCTATATACCTATCGATTTTTGTGACAAAGTTTTCTTAATTATACTGCTGCAAACTGTTCTTGTACTTTAAAGGGAATGTATTGAATAAACTAGGAGGTATTAAGAAAATAAACCCATTAAACCTGCCCATGTATTTATTTTAAATTCAACAAATGATTCAGTATTATGTCAGTTAATAATAAATATTTTACCAATTTCTGAATTTATCTCAATTCTTGAGAAAGATGTTTTCGAGAAATTATTTTTAAGACAAAGATTATGTCAATCGATTCAGGGTACCACATTGATAAATTGGTTGGAATGGATGTTAGAAAACTTAATTGTGCCACATTGTGTCGTGTAACGAGAAGGTTAAAAAGTTCTGAAATGCCAAAAGTTGGGAACCTCTAATTAACATGTTTATATTAATTCATTGAATTTGTTGATTGTCGCCATTCCACGTTAAAAAGATCTTTAACATTCAATCCAAAATCAACTTAACCTCAGTGGCGGTGGGTGCATACGTCAAACTCGTGGCACACGACAAACTGGTATATCGCTATCATGCTCGTACGCACACATTAAAGCAGTATATCATCATGTGTTGCACTGCGAGTGCCCTGGGTTTGACGTATGCACCCACCGCTACCGCACCCACCGCTACTGCTTAGTCTAATATCTAACCTAACGTAACCTAACTTTTAAATTTTACTTTCCTAACCTCGCACCTACAACTTAACCTAACTAAGCTCAACTTATAGCGTTTTCAATTGAAACCCGGATTGCTCAATTGCAGACTGCTCTGCTGTTGCTCGCAAAACGGGTATGACTTCATTGCTTTTATGTACATTGAACTTAGATTGACCGAAGAGTAATTTACGATACGCATCCGAATAAACTCATTTCGTTCGCCGTATGTGTGTGACTAGTTAAATTATTATAGTAGCTAATAATAATAAAACACTTGGGTAATACTGACTGTTTTAAAACATGATCAGAAATTTATTAAACGTGGTCCTACTTAAGCGAAAATTATTCTTAAACTAATAAGCAAAAGAGATTAATAAAATATACTATGCACTGCATATTATTATAGCAAACGTACGCTTTCATCGGAAAATGAATATATCATCTACCGGAAATTACGAACTTACGAAGCTGGTGCAACTACGTGGTAGTGGGCTTTACAACTGCGTTCAAGCAGGCGCCACTGCGTGGTGCAAAGTTTTAGTTAAAAAACGCATTCTAGCGAGGAAAAACCTGACATAAAAGCAGTTTGTTTTGCTGTTAAAACAGTGTACTTAAGTATTACCGACTTCCACATTATAATTAACTATCTATGATCTTGGTCTTGAATTTTTTAAATGTATAATAAAAATACATAAAATGTAAAATTTATGGGGATACGGTTCCAAAAATATATTACTAGAGATGCAGGATTTCAAACACAATTAGCGCTAGACAATATGGTTTCGTTTACACCTAGACTCGTCAGTAGGGGAGGCCATAGCTGAATGCGTGCATCTCGTGTGAATCCACTATACTCGTATATATTCGTTCGTGGAATTAACATTGATAGCGACAAGTGGTGTGGTACCATCTATATTTGTCGTATACGTATGTGCGCAGTGCACCAGTTTTCTGTTTAACTGGTACTGGAGTTGCGAGATCAGTCTGTAGGCTGGGCTAAGGGTTCTTGTTCCTCACTTGGTGAATTTTCTTGTGCTGATGGTTCTTGTTTCTGGCTTTCTGAATCTGCCTGGTCTTGTTCCTGAATTAATTGGCAAATTCGCTTGGTCAAGGTTCGACATAACTTAGGCTAATTATTATGAAACCGGATGTTTAACTGGACGCCGACTATTGACTTGATCTTGAAAATGAAGTGCACGACCCTTTTGTCGTTTACACTTAGCCAGTTAAGTCTGATAAGTTACGTTATAACTTTAAATAAAACGTGTTACACAGCATATGCGCATTGTTCCAATGATCAAATTTTGAGGATAAATTTCGCAAGTTATTAGAAATATATAACCCTAGTGACATTTTCCAATTATATGATCTGGAGATTAATAACTGGATAATTTTGCGCACCGTTTTTAGAAAGTTACGTATGATATCAGACCAATGATAAATGCTAACCCTTCAGTTTTAAAATTAAGTCCGCAGTTTAATAATGAAAAAAATGTGTTTTTTTTATATACCGACTCCTGACCTACATTACATTAATTAAATAATGTAAAAAAATAATTTGAAAAGATACATTTAAAAAATTAAAAACAGCCGACTTGAAAATACTTAAACGCTGAAAGATTAATTTTTAATTTTGACAACATCTGCAATTATCTTGAATTAAAAATTAAATTTTTTAATCCAAAGGTAGTAAGCATGAAGGTCGTCAGCTGTGTTTTGGTCTTTTAGTGCATTTATGAATTCTACAAATTACAGATGGTATCATATTAATGCTGGTCAAAATGAAATAAGGATAGGTTTATTATTCTTTAGTGCTACCATGCACATCTTAGGAAACAAATGATATTGCTTAAACTTTTTGACCTTTAAAATATCTATCTACACTAAGCAATATGAAAATGTTTGACTGTACTTCTTTTCCATTTTCCCAAGAACTGTTAAAGTTAGACAACAATTTTATCGAATTTCTTTAAGGATTATCTAACTAGTAGCAAAGTTTGATCGACGACCTCAAATCTCTAGCTAGCTCATTTCATTTAAATTTTCAACTCCCGGAATAAAAATGAAATATTTCGCTTTTTCTAGAATTTAAGTTGGTGTACAAAACATAAAATGTTTTATTTTTGGGTGTAAAAAAACCATCTAAAATCATCTAAACAAACATTTAAGCATGCAGACAGTCTCGCTTAATATACATTTAGTAGTATTCACTTGAAACCAAGTTAAGACTTAAAGGAATTAAATCTATTTCTCACGGTTGGAATCTTGTCTAGGGATGTATTCTTCAAAATTTCCCTTAAAATCTATTTTCGCGATTTTATTTTGCATAAATAATCTTATACTATTGTAATTTGCGTAGAATTTTGAAAGAACTATGAGCTCTCAATAGTAATCTTTATTTGGCTGGCACTTTTATTGCTACAAATATTTAGTTTACCCTGTGCACCTTTTGAAGTAACAAAAGAAAGAAATTTGTTATTGGCTAGACTTGTTGTCATATTCAACTTTGAGTGGTTAAATTCATACAATTCCTCTTAAAATCTTAAAAAACGTATACAAGGTATACCCTTCTCGAGAGAGTCGAGCTTCACCTACCAAGGCGCACGTGAAATGAATGATGGGAATGAAATGAAATGAAATAGATTTGCTTGGGTTTGGATTTTGTTTTGGTGAATTAAGCATCTGTAAGGTTAAAGTAAAATAAAGAATTGCTAGGAGTGCTGGTATAAAAGGATTAACGTCAATCATATTTTATGTAAATTATACATATCTGTTCTGGTCGAAATTTTTATTTTTTGATAACAAATTTTGGATTGGTTTTTAGATAAGGGATTTAATGAAAAACGTGTTTAGAATGGAATCCCAAAATAAGTTATAATGTAGAAAATAATAATGCGAGTAGGTTTTTATAATCTTCAACTGTTTTGTACTGTATATTTTTGTATTGTATAAACGATTTATGCTTCAATTTATTTCAATATATATGGCAATTATAGTACAATGAATTGTGAAGTGCATATAAAGATGGCCAGCAGTGAAAAACGTTAAACAAATAATTAATGTTTGTTTTTGGAGTGAATAAAAATTAAATATCGTGCTGGTGTGCTAGAAATTAGCCAATTTAAGCAATTCAAGTCAAGTTATTTAATAAAAACTTTAATACTTTTGGTGATACTTATTTGAAAGAAATATACAAGCATCAGATTTAACACTGTGTGGCTTGGCTGAATCGATCTAGTCACTCTAATATTGCACTGCGCAGTCTAGTGGCAAGAATCACAATACGTTCAAACAGTTTGATAGAATATTGTATCCTAATTTTAATTTTCTTATGATATTTTCCTATAGAATGCTTAATAGAAATACTTATAGAGATGCTGAATACTCTACGTTTTCAACTAAAGTGTAATGTTTTAGAGAATGGGTAGTTGAATATATTATGTTTTGGAAGTTTGAGGTTTCAAAGCTGGACTTTAACATTAAAAATATCTTATATCTAAGTATTAAATGTTTTTTTTGTAAAATTGATTCCCGACTTACACAAAAACTTTGTATGGAGAATATTACCAATGAATTTACAATTGAGATGTTTAAGGTGCAAAGATCTCTATTTATATCTAGAGATAACTTTGACAAAGCATCATTAATAGAAAACTTACCGAGTACATTATGGTTTAGTGAGCTAAAAGTAACATTATGCACCGAAATCTTAAGCGCAAACACTAATAAGAAACGCTATAGAAGTGATTTAATGTTACACGAGAAGTTTCAGGAAGTTGAGAAAACAAGAACCATGCAAGATGGGATCATTGAAGAACTAAAGTTATTTGCAGCTTACGTGACACAAAATTATATTCATATGTACGTCTAGTGCGTGCTAGAAGTGGTGTTTTAAAATGCACAATTGTAATTATTTTTGAGAATTGCTCTATTACTCTGTGTCTTTATAATTAGGCATTCTTAAATAACATTTATCATTTTTAATTTAGAGTTTTTCGACGCGTTTACGTGTACGGCTGTTTATTCCTTATATGTCAATCTTTAATTCGTAAATCTCTTAAACCTATGTTCTAAATAAGAATAAAATTGGGAAAATACTTATGTTCAAGAATTTTAAACGATTACTTGGACATTGCATTTTATTCTGACGAAGCTTGCTTTTGTTTATTTAAAAATTGTCAATTTCGAAACCTCAAAATTAAGTGGGAATACTATTACAACTGGCGTTTGACTTACTATATCGATCAGGTGAATTATAAGACCTACGTTCTTTTGCTATTACTGTAAACGCAGGACGAAATCGAAGATTAATTTTGGAGCTTAGTATAAAGTACCTAAATAAGCAATGGCGGTGATATCCATACAAATGGATATTTTCAATAAAAATTCAGCAATAGTTCATGCAGCTAATGAAATTATTCGTTATAAGTTAGTTAGTAATAGTTGATTTACGTTATCACTGGCTTTGAAAAGACTTTTTTGAGATAAATCTTTTAATTTCAACATCGATTTGGTGATGTAAGGATTACGTAGGTTTTATTTTCAAGATAGGATCTTATTTAACTTAATCTTAATAAATATATTTTAAATGTTTAATCATGTTTGATTAAAGAAGTTATTACTAATAAAGAATCAATTACATAAAATTATGAATGATAATGCCAAACTAGAAGTTTTGATAAATATAATGGGATACGATGCAATCTTTTGTAAAATAATGTATTTATTAGATAAGTATTACTAACCTATTGCAATGATTCTTCAGCAATGAGAAAATCAAGATAATAAGATATCGAGATAATGTTAAAATAAAAGGATATTCATGATAAGCATTATTTGAATCTTTAAATATATGGGGAAGGAACATATGTGATGTTCAATAAAAGTAAATAAATAGGTGCTTAGCTTAATCTTCATTAACAGGATATACATTTCGGTACAGGTTAAGAAGAATGACCGCACAAGCAGCTATTACTGAAAAAAAGGAAAAACGTTGTGAATAAATTAAGTATTTCAAATAATATATTTCTAAAATAAAATTACCACCAGCCTTAAAAAGTGAAGCACGACAAGCAATGAACATTACTTAGAAACCTGAATTATAATTTTTTAAACTACAATATGATTGAGAACATAATATTTTTGTCGTCGTTTTTTACATTCTTAAAAATGTGACTGATAATGAGAAATAATCGAAAGGTTACTAGGGGTGAACTAGAAATTTGGTGTTGAACTGTTGGGTTTTGTAAAAGTTAATACATGAAAAAATTAATACAATCCCTATAAAATTTATTAAAAGAGTTATCTTCACAAAGTTTAAAAAGGTATAAACAAAGAAAGGGAACAAGCATCCCTTATACAAGATTAAATACTGTGACAAGCATAAAAAATTTAGAAGATTTAGAAAGAATTAGTTTACTTAGTTAGTTACAAATTTGATTTATAAAGTGCTGGTGAGTTTCATCCTGATAACCAAAAAAAAATAATATTTTTAAATATCTTTTCGAGAATTGACGAGTTGTCGTCAAAATATATTTTGACATATCTCAAATCAAATTTCTCATTGTGGCAAACTATGGACAGATGCAAAAGGTAAGAGAGAGTTCAATCACGAATCCAGTATTGAGATATCTCCTAAATTAAAACTAGAATACAAAAATAAAACGACAGTCTAGAAAAATCATATACACAGTGTATAGGGAAACCAGCAACAGCGCGCTATCTGTATAATAATTATCGTTTTGTCATTTTTGTACAAATTAGATAATAGTTGTTATGCAAATAATTACTTGTTAATGTTATTAAATTATACTATAAATGCAAATCGGTAGAGAAAATTGTTCACCTATGGAACCCAGGTCTCTGTAGGTTTTATAAATGCTAGATAAAGTTTTATACAGTTGTTTTTTGTTAAAACTTAAGAGCATGAAAGAAATGTATGTGTGAACTTTTAACATAAAGTGGTTTTGTGATATCTTGTCACCGAATAGTTAAAGCCCGCATAATATAAAATTCAATATTTTTTTGATATTTCCAAAATTAATTTAACATTGACGAGGTCACATAAAATTATGAATGTTATTATTTTTAAAATAATTTTTTTAAAGGATAAAAAACTGTTATTTTTGATGAATAACTATATATTCAAACACACTTCAAACAAAATCTATCATTGAAGTTTCCCTTCTTTATTATTTCCAAATTTGAAGTTTAACTTTACAAATTTAATTTCTGAAGCAATTAAAAACACACCTTGGTCCTCTGATAGAATATTGCTACTTCAATGTTAAAAAAATGGATTCCTTTATATACTCTTTTGGGAAACAAAATAATTCTCTCAAAAAACAAATACATCTTAACATTCCAGTTTTTTAACCCAATTATAATATATACACTTGCATTAATGCAAAAAATAATTATATAATTTTATAGAAGAGAAAATTCTGAATTCAACCATATACACTTGGGTTGAAAAATAGAATAATACTCTTATTTCTAATGTTGATAAAAGAATAATTTCTTATTACTAATAAATGGCTTTATTTCATAAAAACGCCTTTTTACACTTCCCTTTCTACAAAAAACTTAACATTGTATCATTAATAATTTCATGTGAATGTTTTTAGATGCCAAAAGCTTTTTGGCATACAAGCCACATTGCATAATCTAACTGAACGTTAGAAAAGCGCAGCTTATCAAACGTGTTTTTATATGATTACCTCAACAATATTCAACTTTTACATTATAACCTGTATATCAATTCTGTGGTTATAATGTTACTCTACTTATTTTCACTAAAACAACTTATCAAAAAGCTTTAAAATTATGAAAATTCAAAAAGGCTACAAAATTAACATATCTCGTTAACATGAATTTTATGTTACAACTATAATCCAACAGGTAAGTTGCTATACATTCGCATACACCTTCAATACAACATATCTTGTCTGTTTCAGATGATTTATAACATTAAAACTGAACTAAACTTTATTAAGTTGAAAAAATGCATAAACGAATCCTAAATCGTTAAGTCATGAGAAAAATTATCTATTTTCTATGAAAATCTGCATTCCCACATATCTTTTATCTGGTTAAGGAGTTTTTGTGTGCATGTTAGTCTTAATTAACTAAATTTATTTTCATTAAAAAAATCTTTTTTACAATTTATTATTTTAAAAGTGAGGTTATGTAACCATTTAATCTGCCTATTAAATATTATCGTGAATGTAAATTCTCCCTAATATGATTAATCATAATGACAATACGTTTTTATGACGAAAATAAACAAAAAGAGCTAATTGATTTACAAAAGCAATTTAATTTGAAAAGCATTCAAATTTTAATTCAGATAAGCATATTCAATTTAAACCCGGTTTTATTGAAATCAGATTAGCCTACTCTAAAGTTAGGAATTAAATTGTTCTAATAAAATTAGAATCACTTTGTAGCTTGGCGAATTAATACTGGAAAATACTATTTAATCTCTTTTATTGCAAACAATTGTAGTAGCCTAATCTCTATTAGCTAATAATGGTATTGATCTAAAATCAATATAATCCTCAAAAACACAATAAATTTATAATCAGTTATAATCTGCATTTAGAATTTTAATAACATAAATAAAATTAACCTCCATAAAATATATAAGACTATATTAGTAACCCAACATTATTAAAGAAAAAAACATTATTACTTATTGTTAAGAGTATAATATTGGATCTTTGTAGTTATTCTGTTTAATTAATCTAATTTAATTAGAACTGTTCTAATTTCTCTTGTTTGTTGAAGTGGTTGAAAACAGCAGGAGCAATTTCAAATTTACATCTAGTATGTAGTATGTAAAAGCTCCTATTTTCTAAAACAGAGAGTTACTGACTGAACTATTAATTGTGCGTGATTGTCTAATTAGATTACTTTAAGTATAGAGCAGTACTTAAATTCCTTTAAATAGGAGAATTATCATGTAGAAATTTTTTAGTTTTTATAGTTTTTAGTTAGTTTTTAGTTTTATATAGTTAAATAAATAAACCTAAAACATTTGAATACGCACGAGAATGATCATCCACTTGCAGCACCCTCTCAATTTCCAGCGTTGTTAACTTTTGGAACTATTCACGATTATAAAAGTTTGCTACAACTACCACTTGTGTTTAACGTTTTATTTGTTATTAGGTTGCGTAGACAAACCCGCATTAGTTGAAAATCATAGAAATCAAACAAATTGTTCAAATATTAGGTGATGGCAATTGCTTATTACTTATTTATAG
This sequence comes from Agrypnus murinus, assembly GCA_929113105.1. NCBI lineage: Eukaryota > Metazoa > Arthropoda > Insecta > Coleoptera > Elateridae > Agrypnus > Agrypnus murinus. The sequence continues at coordinate 100,026,606 of OV816029.1, forward strand.
CTGTTTCATATTGTTAGGACAAAACAAATCATCGCGAGATACGTTTGCAAAACTTTACAAAACTTGTATATGACTGGGGCGATTATTATAAAGATTTCATTATCGGCAATCAAACTTATCGTGTTCCCATTAACACTGCTTTAGATTACGAAAATCGTATGTCCTTTGATAGTAAATATACCGAACATATTGAATTTTATTATATAGGTCAATTATTATTTACTAATCTATATATTTAAAACACGACTCATTTTTGTTCCACAAGAATACAAGAATTTTAATTCAGAAACTAGGCAAATCTTCACAAGAAGCTATATAGCTCAATACAGGCCAGTACAAGGTTGCAAGGTATGTTGAACTTGTACTGGCGAGTTCAAATGGTGAAGAATAACTGAAATATGCTTTATACGCAGGTCCCGATTATAGCTGGATCGCGAGTATCCGAAAGAGCACTGTAGTGAATTACTACATTCCTTATAAATCTAGAAGTTACTAAACATAAAAAGAGTTGTCATAATTACGCTAAAAAAGAAATAATAAACATATCTAAAAGTAAAAACAGTAGTAAAAAGTAAAACAGTACATGTTGAACTTGTACTGGCGAATTCAAATGGTGAAGACTAACTAAAGTATGCTTTATACACAGGTCCCGATTATAGCTGGATCGCTAGTATCCGGAAGAGCACTGTAGTGAATTACTACATTCCTTATAAATCTAGAAGTTACTAAACATAAAAAGAGTTGTCATAATTACAGTAAAAAACAAATAATAAACAGATCTAAAAGTAAAAACGCGATATTTTATTGCTTTACAAATAATTAATTAAATTATTTAAAAGCTACCAAGAAAATATAACGACCACCTCCAAGAGGTACCCAATCGTTATAATTGGTGACCCCGACGTACAACAAAAGTACTCTTCAACCACTCTTGTATTTCATTGTGACTGGATCTCCACCGCATCTCGAACCCTGGAACTTCTTTGGAAGTAGACAACAGGCCAGTTATTGGAAGCTTCGTTTCCATTACTAACTGCCCTTCAAAGAAATCCTTTTTATTTCAAAGATAAGTATCTTGGGTTTAATTGTTTAGTTTTTATTGTAGCTGAACCTACCTTTTGACGTTTTAAATAACCATCGAGATCTCATCGAACCCCCCCCCCTCCACGTCGTTCTTATACTATTTTAAAAACTGCAATTAAGGATTACCATATAAGCTCACGTGTTTCACGTATTACTAAACTTCTAAACGGGTTACCCTTCAATGGTAAGGTGGGCGATTTATTGACTGACATTAAATCATTTATTATTATTAAGTCAACAGACTTAAATCTTAGGTGTTAAATTAACCCTCGGACATGTCGATTTTGTTTTGTTGTTGGGGATCTGTATTCCACCAGAAACAAAGTTCTTCGAGTCCTGTAATATCTCAAAAGGCAGTCTGAAATAGTTTACAAAATAAGGAGTTTTATGCATTTCCAATAAATCATATTCTGAATGCAAATTCATATAGAAAAATTATCACTCTGACTGAGAATCGAACCCAAGACCTTTCGCTTTCTGGGCGGATTCTCTACCAACTGTGCTACCAGAACGGCCTACAGTAGAATGATTTTTTTCTTTACGAACTAGATAATTGCAAACATGCAAAGTATACTAGATATAATTAATTGCTTTATCAAGTTTACATTAACTCATTACAAATTAAGCACAGCTTAATTTCTACGTGTGTGTATATATTTATTTAAACATATCCAAGAAAACTAACTTCTACTTAAAGCTAATTCGAGTTGTTGACCCGAACCAGGCCTATACTTTTAAAGTGAATACTTTGTTTAAAAAGTTTAGTATCTTTAGGAAACGCTTCGTTTAGCGGTTACATCGAATCATGAAAGTAATATTCACTGAGAACCTTCAAGTACGGTTGTTTCTATCACATGGAGCTTCAACTTTTAATTAGTTTTACATCTGAAGCCTGCAACAGAAAGTTGTATTATAAAAAATGAGTATTGTATAAGGGTAAATTGTACCTCTTAACTTGTAGCGAGAATAAATTGCAAAATATTTAATTTGACGTGCAATTACAGGAAATGCTACCTGTGTTCGATTTTTTTTTAGTGTTTAACGAAGATGAAACTAATTATTTTTGTTAGCTTGGGTAGATTAATTAGTGGTTGTTGCTGGTGGATTGTTGATCTCATATGCATGAGTCGCATCTTAGGTCCCCGGAATGGATTTTAATTTTTCATAGCGGAGAGAAATTAGAAGTATGCCTTCCTCCCGGATAATGATGTAAAAGCCCAGCATCCGTGTCAACGTGACGTAGGCACATTAAAAAACTTAGTTGGAGGTTATATTCTCGCCGATTCTGCTAAATTGAATTAGGATCGGCCATATGATCAAAGCAATCGGTGGCATGAGGTACGAGGGATGTCCAGCCACCCAGATTCCTCGCCCAAAATTGACCAAACCAAGAAATTTAGTTGTTCGAAGGAATATAAGGAGTTTATATTTTTCTAACGTCACCACTTAACAATCTTGAGCAAGTACAGATGCTATAATAGATAAGGTAATGCAAATAACATTTTTCTTATGTTAGTTAAGTGATGTAGTATTGTGACGCATTGCAATAACTTATTTTACAGAAAATCTGCTTAAAAAGTTTTTTTTTGGACGACGAGACACATTGAATGATCTTTGCGGCGCAGCGCAGGCATCTCTAGTCTACGGTCTATTGTTATTGAAAATGAATTGACAGACAGGCCGATGCTTAACCTTTAGTAATGCCTTTTCTTATAACGCTAACTGGTCGGCACAAGGAAAAGTAGCGATAAAGATAAATGACTAATGGATCCCTATACACATGGCCAAGTGGAAAAGTCGTTCAAATGTTTAAAGGACGAGAGTTTTTATTTATTTGGAGTATGGTATTGTTGCTGGGGAGCCTACATTCCGAAGAATGCGGTATTCCAGCCCCTAATTGTCAGAGTTTTCAGGTCGCGCTAACGCCTCTGACATAACCTAACGACTACCAGTATAACAATGGCAACCGGGACCGACGGCTTAACGTGCCCTTAGAAAGGACGAGATGGAAGTACTGGAAGTGTTGAAACTTTGCTTTCTTTTTTCTCAGGAGAAAATTGATTAAAATAAAATTAAATTTTAGGTACATAATATGAAACAGGAACGTGGCTGCCGTGAATCGGTGTTTATGGGCATTTTAACATGGGTTTATATAGGTTTTCCAATTTTTGATAAATTACTCTGCAAATTCACAAGCCTATCCTTCAACAGTTTAGTAGGTAAATCTTTGCTTTTTCCAATACATATTTTAATGTATTGTCATAACATAATTGATGAGAAAGTACAAGCTTACTTATAAAGAATGCTGTGGCCAGGCACCACACCTAACGGTACTTTCTTACTAAAGCTAATTTCTTTATCTTTATTGACTGTTTATAGACACGTTGTAAATAATTTGTATGTGTTTGCAAAGACTGTTTACAACTTTAAAAAACTGGTTAAGAAAACCATATGTACAGATACAGCCAAAAAAATCTGGGTGCTTGAAGTTACATAACTTTTTTTTGTAAATTTGTTGTTTGTAGATTAGGCTTTTGATCTACTAATATTACTATCGATACACAGTAGCGTTGCCTACCTAATAATTTCCAATGAGGTTTTGAATTTAAGATTCAGAATTTTAATTATGATTCATTGAATAACAATAATCTAAACCTCTTGCCCAGATATTTTTGGCTGTAACTGTACAAAGCGACACTGTTTGTTTGTTCAGAATTATCTTTTTTAACTAATAATTTGATCTATAAATTGACACAAATAAAACCTTAATTCTAAAGTAAGAATTTTAATTGAATATCTTGTATACAAAAGTCTCCAATTAAGTTTCCCTGATCAGAAACCCTAGAATAACGCAGGTCTCCGGGCGGTCCCAGAACAAGGCTGGACTACAGTACGAGAGTGATACTAGCAAGGCTTATCCCGGCAGCGACCCCCTGATCGTCGTCTTAATGGAAACCATTTCGCCAGGTGCTTCACCCAGGTGTAGTCGTTACGGAACTGTGGATTGGATACAGTGGAGGTATCTCTGCTATGGATGAGTTTACTCAAGAATCACAGGTATGGCTAATCCCATGGAGGCCATACTCTCGGGATTACCTTATAAGGGGTGTTGATACGAATACGACCATCATCCTCTCACACGCCACATTCTAGTTGGCATAGGCCGGGTATAAATTCTGGGATATCTTAGACAGACCCAGTCCCCAAGTCCCACTACACTTTAGGTTGGAGTAGTCCGGGGAGTGAAAGTCCGCATGCTTGCCTAGGTGATGGGACTCTCTCAGAGACGGACCCCGACGGATGAGCACGTAAATAGCTTCGGAACATATCTTGGAAAGCTAGTAGAGGGTGGATAGGTAACTTCGCTCCCACCAGTGTCTACTGGTAGTTCCATTAAAAACAATTAAGGAAGACTGAGCGTAAACTGATACGAGCAGGTATCCCACGCACTCTAAGCAGCGGCGAAACGCTCCACATTTACTCCAAATAGTTGAATTTAAATTATATTATGAAAGCCTAAGCAGATGAACGGTCATTAATCCGGTCTTGTGTGTTGAGGGACATATTGGATACTTAGTAAATTAATATTCTTAATTAGGAGGCTCTGTCGTAGGAGGACATACAAAAATGGGACTCCCTGTATTCGGGTCGTCAAGAACAACATAAAATCATTTAATTTTCTAAACACAAAATTCCTTTGTTTGTTTATGTATGTACATAAGTATTAATGTCCATTAGTAAAAGCACGCCATTTGAATTATTCATAGATTTGCTTAAGATTTTGCTGCTTTAAGATTATACGCTTTCTACATCGATGTTTAACAACTTAATCCTTTCACTATATCTTAATCTCTAAACGAAAACTAAAATTCTGATTTATTCTTATAAACGTAACGGAATAAAAATTACCATATATCGCTCTTTAATCTTATGGGTAAGTTGTGCATTATGTACTACCTTTTTTCTAACACGGACCTGAACTGAAGTAAATAGTAAAGTGTTATTTGAAACAAAAAAAAAGCTGAAATATCTTATGTTAGAACGAAAAGTTTATATAAACCCATTCGTTCACTGTTTATAGGTTTTTTTAAGATTTGGTTAGCTCTTTTTTATCTCTCCCTCGTTTCGTGCTATATTCAAGAATAATAATAGTTCTTGATTATGCAGATATAAATCGAAATCGAAAGCTTTTCGATAATCATCCAATTTTCTATTTTATTTCTTTTGCACCATACAGAATAACGTAAAGAGTCAATACTTTTTTGAAAAATAGGTTTAAACTTATCAGACCCTAAATAAAAAAAATCGCAATTTCACATTAGCATAGCATAAGATAGCGTAATAATTGGCTACTGGGTTTCATTATAATTAAACGTAGTGTTGTTCTGAACAGCTTAATTTGCTAGAAATTTCTGTTTTTCTTTCCTTTTTTGCTATTTATTGCTACTATGGTATTTATTAACTACAAATTATGTTGTTAACACCTTTCGAGCTATTTAAATGAGATTTCAGATAGCTTAGTCATAACAGCTCATTTTTCGTTGTTAGAAAACTAGAAAGAACCTTTCAATAAAACTGTTTAAAAAATATTTATTGTATATTATACTAAGCACTTACATTGTCTTTATGTTGTGTTCTTATATGTTGTATAAATAAAGAATTTACTACTTTTTACTTACCTTGAAACATTAGAATTTTACTTCATCTAACAATGCCCCGCGATTGGGTGACAGTGAAACATTCGTTATTTTCCCTGACTAAAACATAATATTATAACTGTAAAACTCAGTCATAAAAGAATATCCGTCGCACGATGGACGTCTGAAACTCATAAAAACTTCAAAATATTAGTACTTACGTTACGGTAATGCTCAAAATTGACACAGCTTGAGATCTTATCATTACAAATTTAATTTCCAGGTCAAAGGTATTATTTCCTATAGCTCACTAATTATTAAAAGAAATGGATAAAAGTTTTAAGACACAATAAAATGTATATATGTTGAGCGCCATCTGATTAAGAAAGTCAATGATTCTTTTAAGAAAATATTGATTTGACACCAGTAATCAGAAACTAATGTCAGATCTAATAAATTTAAGTAGTGGTAAGTCATATTTAGTTAAGTCAAAGTTAGGTTGAGTAAAAATATATAAATAAAAACTTTCATAACTATATGGGTCAATAGTATTTCGTCTAATTAGGTTTAAAAAATATATTTATTCAAAAACCAAAAAGTTAAAACAGATAACAACTAGTCATTGAGAAAATCATTAAGTAAAGTCACCATACCCTGCATAAGAGCTCTTAGCAAATGGGAACGTTTTCATGCAACAAAATGACAAAAGTAATCGGTACATAAACAATAAACTTACGAAATATTCACAAAATTCAAAGAGTCGACAATTCACAATACCTTGTTCAAATTGTTTAGTTCACAAAACTGGATCAGAACAAACTTAGACAGTATTGCCCTTTACAGACACAGATATCAACAGTTGTCACTAAACTGTAGAAACTGGAAAACTTCATAAAATTCTGCAATCACTAATAACCCAACACTATGAGAATTAAAATTCACAATACTCTAGTGCAGGGAGGTATTCATTAGTGGAATTCCTTCTTTCAAATAACCGATACAACCATACAACTTGGATGAAATTACTTATTTAAATTATCGTAGAAGAAACGATCTGTCTTTTTTATTTATTTATTTGGTTTTAAAACTGTCTGTTTTTAAATTATATCCGGACAATATTTTATGAAACACTTAAATTTGTTAAAATTTCAACTAGACTACAATAGTCATTCGTATTTTAATCGTATCCTTTAACGAGATTCTTTGCAAAACTAAAATGCTGCCACTAGAAGAACGGATTACACTCTATTATTACTATCGGTAAACTGTACTAGATTAGACTTTAATTTCCGGCAAAATGAATTTTCCGCAATCACCATATCGACTGTACGTTAACGTCAACTGAAGTACCGCAAAAATATTCTGTCAGTGCTTTCGGCAACCGACCTCGATAGGTATATCGCAACGGTCCAAAAACTCTGCAAGCGATAGAAGTTTCGCGCGGACCCTATTATCAAGCTCTTCCTGACGGTATCAGAGTCTGTCCTCGACTTGTCTCTTTTAGAAATTATTTTAACAGTAGACTGGATTTTAAGAAAGGTAAACTTTCAAATAGACTAACGAGAAAACAGCGCGGCTTGGTTAAGCCAATCAGAATTGATTATTTTACACAAAGAATGCTCAAAAATTCAGGACACTACTCGTGATTAAAACCTACACACGTGCACGCACACGTGCAACACGTGCAAAAGCCAGACACTCTGAGAACGAAAATTTGTTTATATAGAATTGGTTGACAAGCACGTTCAAGGAAATCATAAACTTAAACCAAATGGGTTTTATTAGTATGCTTTTCGTAGAAACTCAACTTATTTAGATAGAAATATTTACAGATACTCGTTCACATTGACAAAATTACTGGCAATTTAAAGTTTAGAGGACAAATCTATTCGAGAATATTCTTTTTGCTAAGAACATGAAATGATAGATGCTAACACGTGTGTAAACAATACCATTATCTGAAACGAAGTCTGTAAATTCTTATAAAAACAATTTTATTAGTCTGGAATATTTCTTTGAGATGACTTTTGGTATTTTGTGGGCCTTATTTTATGCAGTATGCCAAGTGTGATATTAAATTGAAAGAAAATATATGAATACACAGGACCGCATTTAGGATTTTTATTAAATATGCATACTAAATTGCATTATTTGAAAACTGACAAAAACGTGACGTTACAACCTAAGTTATAACATCTATTTATTTGTTTGTTTTCGGGTGATAAATCGGGGCGGTAAAATTAATCCGTTGTACTGCAATGATCTTGTCATATAAATGATCACGGTATCATTACCTTAATAACCTCCATCAGGTAGGCATTGAAGCATAGGAATTGCCGTAGCGACAATAATAAACATGAAGTAAGAAATAAAGATTCTATAAGTCCACACGCCTTTTGTCCACACGACAACAAGAATTATTCATTTCCATACACAACATTCAAGAACGAAATGTGGGGCTATCCTTTGGGTTCACGTTTGGACAAACCTTCTAACCACTCTACATGCGACCCAAAACCAAGTAAATTGCTAATCAGAAAACCCGCTCCTCTCAAAGAGATTGCAGATTTCTGGATGCTGCAAAATGATTGTCCTGAATCTTTTAGACTAGCTAAACTGTTCCAGGGAAAAACTTTTTTCCTGATTTTACTAGTTTCACAACCACAAACTACAATAAAATTTTACACGACCCGTCAAATTTTCAGGATTCTCCAAAAAAATAACTGACAGCACACAAATATACCTTTTTAAATGCACCTGCATCAATTGATAGTTTCTCTTTCGCTCAACCTAACCATTCAGTTCTTGAAGAGTGGAATTCACAGATTAATAATTCTATAACAGAATCTATTCCAAATAATGTATTTCCAAAACTGCATCTATTCCATGCAGTATGTGGTGTTGATTTACCTTTAATACACTATTTTAAAGGGATTCTTGCAAAAACAACTCACGTATGAACTTTAAGAATCTTTATTTCTTACTTTATGTTTATTATTGTTTCTATGGCAATCCCTATGCTTCAATGTCTTCCTGGTGGAAGCTGTTAATGTAATGATACCGCAGTGATTGATCATTTATATGGCAAGATCATTACATAACACTCCCAGTAAAAAAAGGCTGAACATATGGTAAAAAGAGTAACTTAGAAGGGCATTCAACGCATTCCCCAAGAAAAAACTAGGATGTATTAATGTGCTTGCATATGGATGTAGAATACTTGCTCACTACAAAAACTGGACACTGAAAACTTATGCTAACTTATGAAAAATAAGCTTAAGTAAGCTTATTAAAGAACTGAAAGGCCTTAGCTGCTGGTAGCAGGGATTGAAGGCATTAACTGCTGATGGTAAATCAAGAACATGTGTTGTTGTCGGCAGTGTAATGTTACAAAACTTAACCTAATTAAATATAGGTGGTGGTGCAGGAATCATTTGGGAGATGTTCTCTAATTCTGCTAAAACGAAAGGAATAACAAACTAGGATTATGAACAAAATCGATTAAAACAGAATAAGTTTTTCGTGAATAAGTGATGCGTTACGATTTACTTGGTGTGACTTTCAGAACTAAAAATAACTAGCTAAATTTTTATCTAAATGCTTTAGGCTAAGTAATGAGTCTTTGGTTGACATTGATAAACGCGGGTGCCTTGATGAAGTCCGTAGGAATAAAAGAAGTTTTATTGTATCTCGTAAACGGATGCAGCATTTATAGCAGTTTCCTAAACATGTAGGAAGAATTACTATATGTGAATTTTTCATTACAGTACCTCATGTTCGTTTAATTGCGTACCCTCTTAGTGATTACTTTGATGATATGCCGATCTTTGAAATTACCAGAATCTGGGAAAGTTCCACTCCCACTAGGGATTTTTAACGTATTAAACATCGTATGACAGGGTTCGGGTCTACAGTTTCATTGTCCGAGAAAAACGTATATTTAGATTTATCTCCACTATGAAAACTAGCAGCTAATTAGCTTAAGAAGCTAATTACTAATTTATCAAAGCTATTTAATATCTGTTTGTCTTTATGCATTTTATTTTTGTTTAGTTATCACTTGCTGTGCTTCGTAGTGCTTAGAATAACAATTCAATGACACATTTTAACAAATCTAATACTTCTTAATCATCAATATAACTTTTATCATCGACCAAAAAGCTTTAGAAAGATAATGATGCTCAACAAACATTTTAACTGAGTTCTAATATGAGCAGCTTAATAATAGGAAAAGTTTTTTTATATTTTTTACAAAATTTTAATCATTTCGAAACATGGTCAGTAATAGGTTCAATTTCTTCATCATTAGACGAATTTGATGATAAAATTTCTCATAAAGCCAAACAACACCTGTCAGCATCCATAATAATACTTTGAATGCGTTTTTCCAGTTGAACTAGTTGAAGTAACGCAGATTCGAATGAATTGGAGGTTAGGTTTTCTTTTAGGTTTTGATCGGAATGAATCTGTCTCACGACGCAGATCAACGAAGAGCCTTCCCGGTGTGCTTTTATTAGACAGAGCGCTTGACGCAATCGAACACGCAAATCTTGATGACCGGAATGTTAGGCGAGTCAATCAAATACGGAATTTACTCTCAGAGCAGTCTATTGAAAACGTTATTAGATTTAATAAAATTCCACTAGATTGCATGCCAATCTTTAGCGGGTCCCAATAGTGGTTAGAGAACACCAAGACGATTAATTCGGATAAAGAAAAACCAAAAGGCAAATTACCTCATAATTTAGTAATTTAATAAAGGGGACTTTCCAAGGTATTACTGCGAGATAAATTAATTGATATGAATTTAATTGGCTGAATTATAAAGTGTGAGGATTTTTAAAAATTTTGGCATATTTGATATACACCGACTTTGACAGTGACAATTTCAAATTTTAGATACCTATAGGGGGGCCCTAATAAAAAATGTGAGTTTAATGTATATCCCTTAATAGATTTTTTGATAAGAAACCGATTAGAAGTAGCCGATTTTTGAAAATGAACGGTTTTTGAGTTATATCTTATTAACGAAATTGAAAGTTTTGATTGATTTTGGTTTGGTTAGAGTTAGATTGTTAGGTTGGGTTAGAATCACTGCATCTAGTCACCTAGGCCAGCTGGTCGATCAGAGTACCGCAAACCGCCGCCATATTGGGGCAAACGAAGCACGAAATTGTTCATTATTTGTTCTGTATTGAGTTTAATCAAATTCACATTTACTTTAAAAGCTTTTTCTTATTCTGAAAGATCAAACCTCTAATATGTCAAACACGTACAACATGGTTTTAATTTGTCCATTATTAAAAATCACCCTTCTCTGCTCCAATATGGCGGCGGCTTGCGTTACTCTGATCGGCCAGCTGGCCAAGGTGACTAGATGCAGTGACTCTAGGTTGGGTTAGGTTAGGTTCCTTTAGCAGGAAAATTATATACTAATAATTTCCCATAGAGTTATCATGGGATATTAAAGTACGTGTAACTTTTGACCTGTACACTTCAGAAGCTGCAACATTTATTATTGAAATTTAATTTACGCCCACTTTCTATGAACACGCTCAAAATGGGCGTGCCCCGTAAATCGAAACATTCTATGTAAAATATAATATACAGGGTGGGATTAAAGTATGGAATATTAAAAAAAAGCGAACGCAACTGGTTTTTTTAAAAACGCTGAAACACATCGGTTTTGTTTTTTAAAAATACATATTAATATGTACGATTCACCTTCCGACTTTCATTTGTTTCTAAGTTATGACTTCATCACAAAAAATTTTAAATGACAATATAGATTTTTAATAGTTGAAACAAAGGTTTTTTTGTCGGACTAAATAAACAATACAAGCAATAAAAATTATACTTTACTTACTTTAAAAAGATGCTCAAGATTACTACGGCTTGAGATTTAGCTCTATTTTACAAATTTTTAATTCAGGTCGTAGGTATTGGTTCTGCAGTTGTCTAATTTATAAAGTAATGGATAAAGGTTTCAAAAAACACAAAACATACACAAGAAGGGCGCCATTTGATTATGAAGCTTAATAATGATAATTAAATAGATCGAATAGATTAAATGAATCTAATAAATCTGTTTGAAATCACTAATCAGAAAATGAAATCATACCGATATAAATTTAGTGCAAAATATTAGTTAATTTCAACAAAGTCAAAAATTTAGTTTAATGAAAATATTGATAAAAACTTTCATAATTATATGGTTCTGTCTTACTGGTTTTAATTAACTTTAAAATCATATTTATTTGAGAAAACACAAGAAAAAATATAAAAATATAAAGATTACAAATTTTAAATTCAAAAACATTCAAATAATAAGTCCCTACCTAAGAGCTTTTTTACTAATGAAATTTTAATGAATAAAAGTTGTATTAAAGTACCTTTAGTTGTCAATAATTCGCAAATCAAAATCAACGCTAAACTGCACAAATATGACTACAGCATACATCAAGCAATCGCCGCAGGTGGAAACTGGAAGGTCCGTAGATTTTTGCTTTCCATTAATCAAAGATGCAATGGATTAACCCTCGTAATATCTGTATGTGGTGAACCATTATTTACGAATTCACCCCCAAAATACAATAAATGAATACAACCATTAAAGTTCCATAAGATTTGGTTATTAATTTAATTTTGATAACCATCACAAAGGTTCGTTGTTTTTATTAAAACAACCCACTTATTAATTAAATCTGAACTGGATTTAAAAGGCACATAACTCAAGTTTATTTATTAATCGAGATTTCGATCACTGAAAAGAAAGTCTGTAAATATTAATTTATTTCGGTACGATAATTGTTTAAACGAGAATGCGATACTGTAAACTGTATTAACATTATTACACTTTAATAGGAAAAGCTAGATTTCCCATTCTTCAAAAGCACAAACATCCGGAAAAGTATTTACTATATAACGGTACTTTATCGACCGCAAATTCTTGCTTAATATCCGGACACTTAGCTAAACGGTAAAATTATTAACTGTACATTTTCTTAATAACTTTGCACGGCATCCGACACCGGCAGTCGATTAAACTATACGAAAACTAGATTTAAGAATTTTCTTTAATACTAATTAACTAAAATGAAGCGGTAATTCTGTAATGTCGACCGAGATCAACCGTCTTCTCTGAAAGCTGGATCAAAAGTGCTTTTAACACTTTGGACCTCTGTTTTACGCGGGGGGACTATGTTTTTTCGCTGAAAATGTAGATCGAACCAGACCAATTAAAAGCCTGTATCATTCTGTCGGAGCAAATCAAAACTATGGCAAGCTTAGTCCACGTGGACTCCTTAGGGCGGATTTTATTAGTTTTTATGCGAGATTCTCGTCCTAATGAACCAAACTAAAGATTTTGTAGGGGCGCGAAAACGAAAACAAGCATACTAACATCTGCAGACGCCAGACTTGCGGACCATGCAATTTTTAAGTTAAAACGCAGAGAGGTCAGACTGAATTCGTCAACACGTGTTAAATGTCACCTTCCAAACAAAAGGGGAAGTTTACTTTTTACCATGCTTTCTCAGAACGCAAACTGGAATATTTATATGAAGCAATATGAACTTAAATACGCCCTAAATTTTATCAAGGTTTTTTTTGACAACGCAACCGTTTCAGCGGGTACACGTAAACAAGCAAAGCACTAAAGACATAATTTATTACTTCAACGTCCTCTAATTTTATAGAAGTTCAAAAACAAATCTCTTTAGTCAAAAACAAAACATCTTTTAAAATATTCTTTGTAAATATGTTTATACGAACAAAATTTTAGCTACGAATAGAATATAGATTTGCAGGACCGAACTTTAGATTTTTCAATAAATATACATGCAAAATTACACATATTTGAGACCGATAGAAAATATACCGTTACATAGTGGAATCCGATAGTGACTTTTCTTCTCTTTATGATCATGCAAAAAAATCATAAGGTTGCATAACAAAAATTCTGAGAAAAATCGAGATGAACATTTATTGTTATTGATATTATGGTATCAATATATCAATATATCAGATCGATTTTTCTCAGAATTTTTGTTAAGCAACCTTATGATTTATTTGCATGATCATAAAGGGAAGAGAAATCACTATCGAATTCCACTACTAAAAATCTATATTATTATTTAAATTTTTTTATGATGACGTCATAACTAAGAAACAAATGAAAGTCGGAAGGTGAATCGCACATATTAATGTGTAGTTTTAAAAAACAAAATCGACGTGTTTCAGCGTTTTTAAAAAAAACAGTTGAGTTCGTTTTTTTTAAAATGTACCATACTTTAATTCCACCCTGTATACTCCTGGACAACTGACGGAATTAAAAGAAGTTGCGAAATTTTTCCAAACCCTAAATAGACTAGGAAAACCCGACTTGATCGTCCTTAAAATAGATACTTGTGATGTTGAGCCGATTAAATAGTGTTATTTTTTTGTTTTACCAATAAATAGCTATAAATAAGCAATAAATTATCAATAAATTAAGAGATGTGCGATACTTGTCCTCAATACACTTCACGAGCGCATCCTAAAAAGTACCGTTTGAAATGTGACTTTACAGTATCTGGAAAAGACTTGTTTGAATTTATCCGCAAGCTTTGTGTGTGTTACAACAACGATGGATCGTATGTTTGTAGTGACGCCATTGTGCTCAGCACTATCTTCCAGAAACGCATTGAGTCCTTAAAATAGTGTACCTGTATATGAGGTTAAAAGCTGGTGTAAATTCGAAAAAGTAGTTGTTACAATTGATGTTACCAAACTTGCTAACTAGTACATCCCATGTCTTGTTTATGCTGGCCTTAAAAGTTTCTCAATCTTCTCATCCAGGTCCCATGGGAAAACTTTTGTGAAAACAGTTGTGTTTTCATTTCAAATAGTTACGGTAGATTCTATGAGTCTACCATCACGCTTGAAGAAAGATTATTTATACATTTTGGTAATTTGTGAGTATAGTTCGAAGTATGTTTACGTACGTTTTCCCTTTAAGAAAGGCAAAATAATTTTAGGTGGTTAGTGGATATCATAGAAAACCAATTAACCTTAGTTTATGGGTTGCCTCCGGTGATTTTGTCAGATAATGGTGTTCAATTCACTAGTAACCAATTTAGAGATTTAGTTAATAAATATTGATCGTGTAAATCGTGTCATTATAACTGCTATCAGTAACAACATACCATAGACAGTGATGGCGAACCTTTTTGAGAAGTGGGTCAAATTTTGTTCATTATTTGTTTAATACTAGCCCGTGGGTCACTAAGTCAGTGACTTGGAGGAAGGGGTTAAAAGGGTACCAATAATTTGGAAACGCCGAAAATTTGTTAACAGAAACAACTTGATAGGTGACGCTTTTTTTTGGTTCTCACTTTTAAAATCCTCTAAAAAGATTTACATTTCTTATTTGTTTTAAAACTTTTACTTTTGCAAGTGAGGAGCAAAATTCGACATTAGATACGTATTTATACTTTAATTTTTAAATATTTTCGATTATCTGTTGTCTCTTTTATGATATAAAAAACAAGTTTATAAAAATCAACATTTATCATGTTGATCATGTCATTTAAAAAGCCTTCGTAGAGTGTTATAAACATCTGAGCGAGATCGGCTTTTGCAATTCGTAGTGGTGTTCGGATGCTTTAAGAATCTTGTAGCACCTGGATTTATAGAATGCGTAATCACCTCTGGCCTCTGGTATATGAACCACAAACTGGTAGAGAGATGCATGTTAAGATTTGAAGCTAGCTGTTGAATCCTTCGAATGAAGCGACGACTAACTATCGCAGATAGAGATTTCTTCCTTTTTTTTGAAAGGAAGTATTTGTAACATTCATAATGTTTAGCAATCGTTTTTGCCATAGGGATAATTCATGACTGAATGAATGAATGGTCTGTAGCAGAACGAAGTAGTATCTACTTTCAAAATTCAGATAAAAAAAACTTTATGGGACAAATGCTTTATTATATCTTAGATACCTAACAGCATACGCTTTAACTCTATAAAAGCAACAATATAGGAATATTGTGATTACTTCCAAAGCTATATGTATTTTTTATTTAAAACCCATTCTATTTCTGAAATCGATTTAGAACAAAATTGTAAAATTTGACAAAAATTAACACTTTTTTGTTAAACAATTTGTTAAGTAATATAATTCAGGAATCTATTTGTTAGTCGATTTTGCAATTACAAAATAATATGCCATTGCTCTAATAAATTTCCAAATGTGAAAAACGGCAATGGCTGTGACAATTTATTATATTCCCATAACCTCACTTAGACGAGTATGAAGCTGCGAACTATTTGTAATTTCAAAGCCAACTGCGCCCCAACGTTCATTTATAAAGACCTTGTACCTAAACTGTATTTTGAATAATGGATTTTGCTTTCATGTATTTTTGAATTAGGAAAAAGGGGAGCAGATTTTTGTTATTTCTGGTAAAATATACTATTAAAAGTGTTAGACTAATTGTGAGTAAATAACATAATTCTATTTTGATGATAAGTTGTATATAACCTCAAAAAATGTAGACTTTATTTTTTTAAAAGAAAAATTACGTTTAACGTTAATTATTTCAGCATGGATAAACAGAAACTTCAAGTAACTATTTAAATATTTTAACAAATTGGCAACTGCATATAAATTATCAATATCTCCAGAACTTAACCTCACTGTATTGAATTTTCTTTCGCTACAGAAGAATACTCCTAGGTGTTAAATTCCTCTTTAAATAAAAAAATATATAAAGTTGCCTGGAAAATCTATTAAACATTCTGTAATTGTGTTTGTTGATTTTCTAGAGTAGGTTAATTAAACTTTCAAGAGTTAATCTGTTTAAACATTTAAAGTTGTATGGTCGTGTTGCCTCGTTTTTGCTGCAACTAGCCGTTCGGTTTACACTCTGTTCTGTTTTAATTAATATATTACTGTTTAAGTTGTTCGCTGTTAAAACAATGTTAAATTATTAATAGTGGTAGTATGGTTGAAGCAACAGAAAAAGTTTCTCCCATTTGTAGCTCACGTTATATAGCTGTGCGTAATTGATTTAAAATTTAGTACTGAAAAACGACTTTGCTGAAAATAAATTTTAATCGGACAGGATTATGCAAATATGTTGTTTGTTATTTTTAAATTCTGTAAAACTTTGTAATAATTATACATTAAAAGTAACTTTAGTTATTTTTTATTTATGAATCAACTTTGATAAAATTTGTGTAAGCCCAACTTTTAAATATATTTATTTTCACATGGTCAATTAATCCTAAACTGTGTTATTTTCTCTCTTGTGGAAGAATTGAATTGAAACCTTCATGTGGTAACTAGAATTATTTTACAAAAAACAAAAGTACTTGCGTTATACAACTTATCTATGCATCGGCTTATATCAAATAAAATAAGAAGTCTCTCCCTCGTTTGAGATTAAGGCAGGTCATAGGTGGATTGGAGCATCATCAAATTCATAGAGATATGGATATAGGGGCGCCAGCATAATTGATTTAAATTAATAAAAGAGTGACATTAATGGTCCACAATACGGAGCTCTAGATCTTAAAATGAATCAGTCTCATGCAAGGACCGATTTCCAGCACTCTGTTATTACACAAAAATAGCACATAATAAAAAGTAAACAAGAAATAAAACAAATAATAGCATTTATTTATTAATTTCACATAACAAAAATCATTAGATAGTAAAACTGAAAGGCCTTCAGTTGTTATTTAAATAATATCTTAATATGAATTATAATAATATTACAACTAAATTAAAAAAGTACTTTAAGAAATTAGTACCATGATTGTTATTACGTTTGAAGTTAATTAATTTTACTTGAAAAAATTAAATTCAGAATCTCATAAAAATTTACTTATTCTCATATCAAAAGTTTTCTTCAAATTGCAACATTCAAAATTCTATCACATAATTATAATAATATACTCTTAAATTTTGATCAAATGAATAAATTAACGCTTCCACAAAAAAATTAGGATATAAAAAACCCACCTGGTTATTTCCACAAACTTAATTTGATTTAGAAATGTTACTTCAAATACCTCGTTGAAGATATCCACCAGAAACCGGGTGGAAATTTTTAAAGGACCTTTTGGAGAAGGTTTCCTGTGATTCACTTGTGGGGATTCAAAATATTAAGGACTGCAAAACCATATTCGCCATTAATATCAAAGAAACAAGCAAAAGTGATGCTCGCAGTTCCCACCATGAAGATTAAACAGCAAACTAGGTTTTAAAATCTGAATCGATTTTCTTAAAACGCCAACTTGATTGCAACGCTGGATCAATATTCTGGAAATGGGTCTGTAATGCTGAAAATCTTCTCATCCAAATTAGCACGGAAAATATCGAAAAAACAGGAAAATGCTGATAACTTTGAAACTGTTCACTTTTAGATAGAACATATATACATGAGTTGGTAGGGAATCAAAAACTAAATCACATAGAATTTAAATATACAGGGTGTCCCATTTGAAAAAAGTGAGGTTTTCCTGTTCAAATATTTATACCTTTGGTAAATCAGATTGAACACCCTGTATACTATTCAGTAATAAATTTATGCAGAAACGCGGATTTAGATATATATAAGCGTCGTGTATTATTATAATCGTTTAAATGTAACTTGCTCTATGTAAATTTATTTTTTGAAAAAACTTGGATTTTTCAAAAAATTACAGAAAAACTGAATTTGCTCAGAAACGGTGTAGACTTTTGATAAATACATTAGGCAAACATACTTAAAATAAAGTGTAGAATCAAAAACAGTAAACATATACAGGGTGTTCCATTGAAAATAAAAAAGTTGATAGTAGCCACAGCAATATGACTCACCCTGTATATACAAAACTATTATAAAGTTAAAATTGGTTTCACACCAACCAACTTTGATATAACATTTTTTCGTAACTCTTACAGTTTCCAAGATAAGGTACAGGATCATCTTGCGTGGGCCACCCTGTACTATAATCCACCCATTAAAAGGGAATTTAACTATTAAAACCAAACATTTTATCAACCGTCTTGCATTGTCACGGAAGTCTTACAAGACTGACCGTGTTTTAGAGTACCAACGGGTTGCAGGAGGGAAATCATTTCCCGCTACAAGAAGCGTTTATAATTTTATTGCTTGTTAACGAACTAGAACGTCAGAAAACATACATGCCCAAATAGGGCATTTAATAGTCGAATTTATTTTAGTATAAAGGGTGTCTTACAAAAAATAACCCAATAATATTTTTGTCAATATAGAACGTGTTTTTAAAATAAAAGAATAGACAGAAAAACTGTCTGTTACAATGTAAATATTTTGTCTTGGGCTTGTCTGAATTAACATCGTCACTTAGTTTGCGTTTTGGTGTCATTTTAAAGTTTTTATTGAATCATTCACAACAGCGATATCGCGTGTTACTAAAACCGTGGATGGCAATCGCACGGATACGGGGGGGGGATGCGAATTTAAAAAATTAAGATAGAGGTGTCAAACTGCTTAGAAGTTTCTCAAAAAGAGAAGTTTTAGATTCCGATGGAATCTGCTCTCAGTGCATTGCGACAGAGTTGTAATTTCTAGTATAGAAGCCATCAATAAAACAAACACATACAATTTTATTGTTTTATTACTTCTAAGTTTTAACCACTTGAGAAATTGGGTACACCTGGAAATACGTACATTAGCTTATTGTATTTATGCGCTTGTATAGAAGTAAATATTTTAGTAGGGCTAAATACGGTTTATAAAGTAACGTTTCTACATGAAGCTACTAAATTTCAATTAGAATTCGTGATTCATAATCCATATTAGCACTAATAAAACATTTATTTCTGCAAGCTTCTAAACAGTATTGTAGTTTCTAAAACTAGATGCAAATCCTTTTAATTGAAGTTATCGAATATATGAATGAGAACATGTTTATTTCTTTTTTTACTTCTTTTTCTGTTTATGAATTTTGATAATTTAAATGTTATGTTAAAATGTAGTGTACCTGTAGAATGTCGTTGATAGATATTTTTGTTCACCTGATTCATGTTTACACTCTCCGGGAAACTTTTTTTTTTAAATAACATACAGAAATACAGAACATACAGAAATCAAAATGGGAAAAAATGAATAAGATCAGAGCTTGCTGTGGCTTATTATAATACATCAAATTTTAAAAACGTGACATTCATTGCAAACAAAAGAATAAATTAAATATTACTATAGTAAAAATTTTATTATTACAATAATTATGGTTTATAGTGGCAAAGCAATTTAAAATAATTATTTTAAAATTAAAAAAAATTGATTATGGTGACATATTTACCTTTTCATGATTCGATATTATTTAATTTATATTGGTACAATCTGAAAATATAACTGACATTTATAAAATAATTTATTGGAGCAGTGAGAATTGGTGTGTTGAGAATAATATTTACATCAATCATTTCAAGTTAAGGAGGCCACAGCAAACTCTGATCTTATTAAATTGTTCTCGTTTTATTTTCTATATGTTCTGGGTGGCTTCGGACACCCTGTATAAGCTTCAAAACTCAGTTTGCCTTATCTGGTAAAAGAGACATCGAAGGATAACAATTGTCAAACTTACCAAACAAAGTGAAAAATAATCGCTATCAGGTTTGGGTCAATTTATATGACTTATATGATAGGGTTGATTGGGTCAATTATAGTTAATTTAGATTTAACAAAAGCTGTCTCAGCAAAAAATAGCGGATTATGCATGAACATTTAAAATGTTTTGAAGAATTTCCATGACTGAGGTGTCGTGACATAAATATATTAAATTATTTTTAGTTGTTAAACGAAACACGCTGTTACACACTTTATTTCAGAGTAAACTAAAAATAAAATAGTACTATATAGTAGACTGAACTCTTAGGAAAGTGATCGCGACCACGTTCACGGTTGATGCAGGCAAGTTAGTCATTACCGCACTAGTTTGGTAAAGAGTTTGTTGTTGTGCTAATTTTATAGTATTCTGTATGTGGTTTCGCTAGTAAATATGGCGTTGTTACTAGTTGAGTTGTGGTTTTGGTTACACATTTAATATTTGATCGAAAAAAAGAGGAGTCATCATTTTTGTGAATTTACGTTTTAACTTTAATGCCTTCATTTGCTTTAACTTCTTTAGTTTCTTTTTTGATATTGTTTTAGAAACGCTTACGATTATATCGCATATGTGAAGGTTTACTCTATTTTATATTAGCTAGTTTTGCATATTAGTTGTTGTCTTATAATTTATGTGTTTTTTAAACATGACTTTATTCCTTCCTGATTGATTTTCAGGTCTATAGGTGAGGTTGATTGGGAGATTTAATAATATTAGTAGTAGTCGCAAATATGGGTTGAGCTTGGCTCCTCTTTGTACCCTGAGAACCCTTGCCTAACGACGAGCTAGCTGTCAGTTAAGATCTCAACTAACAAGTTTTGGTCGTAAGAATTTTACACGGCTGGTCCGGAAAAGATTTTACCTAGAAAATAACAAGCATGATAGCTACTTATTTAGATTTAGCACAATCTTCTACACTATAGCCACTGCCTGTGTAGATATTCAGCAACTCTATTAGGGGATGTAAATGCAGATATTTTACAACTATGAAGCTTTACCGCGGCGGTCGGAAGGCGACGATAGTTGCCGAAGGATACACGGAGAACACGGTAAAAAGTGTCATTGGTAACTTTACCAGTAGAAAACGTTAAATCCAAGAGGTTGAAGTAATTTAAATTATTTTTGAACCATATAGAGCACTCGAATGAAAGT
Organism: Agrypnus murinus; assembly: GCA_929113105.1. Classification (NCBI taxonomy): domain Eukaryota; kingdom Metazoa; phylum Arthropoda; class Insecta; order Coleoptera; family Elateridae; genus Agrypnus; species Agrypnus murinus. Next base: position 100,048,101 of record OV816029.1, read on the forward strand.
ACATAACTGTACTGTAATAAATTTATACGGGCGAAAACACAGCCTTTGCTATAGCATGGTTCTACAGGTTCCATATGATAAACCAATTTCAGCTGAAAATATCTAAGCAACTTTGTTGGCCATTGTTGTTGGTCTCTGTTAGCAGTATTGACCTTTTTTGTAGGTGTTGTTTTGCTACGCTTTCCTAGAATACTTCTCAATAAAATTGACAAGGATTCGATTAAACCTTTCGCTAAAACATCAACATTTGGTTTTACAACAGAATATTTTAATAGAAACCACAAGGTCATGGAGTAACTCTGTTTTTAGTTAACCTCTACTGTGTATATTGCTTTATAAGTAAAATATACTTCCAGCAGGAACGGTTTTTACTCCTCCGAGAATATAATTTTTGTTCCTAAAACTGAAAGTTTCGTAATGTCTAGAAGAATGCGCGCTCACACTGTTAAACATTATTTTCCATTTATGGTATGGTGGTGCAACGACTCATTGCATTTTATACAGTTGGCTAGCTAACTATGCTGAAAAATATTGTAAACGCTTTACAATATAAAAACTGCATAGTCTTGGAAGCGAGTATGGAGAAGGTAACCATTAAAATTCGCCACGGCACCATATAGCAAATATGGTGCCGTATGCCAATAGACAATTTCGAGCTTTTTGAAGAAGCTGTGGTTTTAACTAACGATCTCAATAGATTGGTGCTTGAAGGAAGAGATGGAGACGCAATGGTTTATTTGCCCAGGGAACAGTCCATATTTTTTGAGATAGTTAAAAATGTCGGGCTCTCATAGAAACGAAGATGTATGAGAATATACGTATTTACGATTTATAACCTATTAGGGTGAACTTGAACATATTAAATACAAAATATTATGGTATTTCATTTTACAAGATTTTTAACAAAATACGGCGGGCGTAGGTAGGGTACTATGATTTGATGTTTCGCAGGGCGTACTTACCTTAAGCAATGTTTAATGTAAATACAAAAAGTAGCAAACTCTGCTGGAGAAGGTAGTCTTGAGAAAAAAAGCATCAAAATACGTTCGTTGCATGTGGGTCAATTATTTGGTTATAGAAAATACACCAATAAGTCTTTGAATTCAGCCCATGCATTATTTCCCTACAGTCTAGCTCATACTGTATTAGTAGCTCAGTGGGTTGAGTGGCTACTCTTAGATTGAACAACCGATGTTTGAATTCCGATGGAACCAACGTGGAAATTTTTAGAAATTAATTAAATTGCTTTGTTAAACAAAGAATTAAAAAACAAAAACAGCATAACAGCCAGTTAAGTAATACTAGTAATACATGTGATTTCAATAACTTAAATTGCGTCTATGCGATGCGTCCTAGAACATAAGCAACAAGCATTTCTATTTTTATTCGGTAGTGGGGGTGCAAATTATGTTTTAAATGGTTTGGAGACCCGAATAAAATTTATCTAAAAGTATTCTTATTTAGAAAAATACAAATTCTTCGAAAACACAAGTCCACAATTTAATTTTACAATTGGCAAGATGCTTCACTAAACTTTCACCTTTGAAATCTAGTGTTCAAGCTATTCAAACTCTACTGATTCTGACTTAAATTCTTATTTTATATGTTCTGGAGTGTCAAGTGATTTTCTTTGCCTAAACCCGGCCTCTAACTGTTTGGAAAAGAATTTTTAGTTTCGCGTGAGAGATAAAACTGAGGTCTTGCTAAATAAAAATATGCTTCTACTATATTACAGTAAATTTTTATGCGATCCATCCAGTATCAGTCGGCGACACACACTCTGAAAGTCCTGGTCTGAGACCACAAAAATTCCACCTAAACAAAGGTTTCGAAACAGTTATTAACCTTCCAGGACTGTTAAAGGCTGATATATTATAACACTCATTTTTCTACACAACACAAAAAAATTACTTTAACTTGCAAAAATTCTTACGCAAACTGTACAACACAAAATTTTTAATACTTACTGCACAACTCAAAATTGCCTTAGCTTGAAATCTTATCTTTGCAAATTTAATTTCAGGCAGCAGGTATTGTTTCCAATAACTTCAAATTGTAAAAGAATAGACAAAGGTTTAAGACATAAGAAAATACATATTATTAGGGCGCCATCTGATTAGGAAAGTCCAGTAATTTTTATAAAAATATTGACTCGATACCAGTAACCAGAAACTGAAATCAGATCTAATAAATTTAATTTGATTTTTATTTAGTCATAATCGGTTGTATCAAAGTTAGGTTGAGTAAAATATTTAAAGACTTTCATAAATATATGGTCCTGTAATATCCAGATTAATTAGATTTAATTATAAGTTTATTTAAAACCAAAAAAATTAAAAACTTTCATATAAAGAATCGTAGTAAACAATAATAAAAATAAAAGTTCAAAATATTTAATACTAAATAATATTCCTCTTATATTAACATTGACAAAATAAAATTCGTAAACTCACAATACTTTCTTCGATTAATTAACTCGAACATCACCTTATAAAGCAATTAATACAATATTGCCTTTTAAATCTGAACAAACACTTGTCACCAAGCTCGACCGCCTGATGAAACAGAAGAATCTGGAAAACACCCTAAATTCTGATATGGCTGCAAAATCCATAAACCAAGGAATTAAAGTTCGGTATAATTATCTTTTTGTAGAACAGATTTTTAATTAAGTTTCCTTTATAATTAACTGTATTTTGATCAAGCCAGATCAATCATTAAAACTGAAAATGCCTCTACTAAACGTTAACTGCACTGTAAATTATTTATTAAGTTTCCGTAAGCACGATTCCAAATTAATCACTTAACTTTCTATATTTTTCACAACTTTTAAAGAACGGGAAACTTTATAGTCTGGTTAACTTATTAACCCCAAAAAATCAACGATAAATTGAAGCAAGTGAGCTTCCGGTACGATAACAGAACTAAACGCACAAAACGGTAATAGTATAACTTAATTATACTCTTGAAGACGGTAACTTTATTTATATTGAAAACTGTAGTGTTTTAAAATAAAGATTAAAAAAAACTTTACCTTGGGCATCCCTCCAAGAGCGAGCCCCAGAGCTCCGTGCTCTCCAAAAGCTTATTTCAGACTATCCGGTTAAAAAAGAATTCGAACTTACATGGTAACGGACAATCTTAAGAGGAAGATAGAATAGAAGAGGAAATAGTTCGAATAGACCAATAAGAGAATAATATGACTTTTCTAAGCCAACTGAAATTAGTATTTTTACACAAAGAAAATTCAGAGCCCGGGGTTTCACAACAGAATTGCAGAAATGATATCTTTTGAAACGCAGATGTGTTTATTTGAAATTTACCAATAAGCACGTATAAGGAAATCATAAATTAAGGTAAGATAGGTTTTAGTAATTTTTTTCATAGAATTTCAACTTAACGTGTATGAGAATAAATAAAATGTACGTTCACATCAACTGAAATCGCTGGCCTTTTAAATTTAGGGAACAAATTCATTCGAGAATATTCTTTTTCACGAAAACAAGAGATGGTAAATGCTAACATGTGCAAAAACGGTTTGTTTAAAGCGGTCTATAGATTTTTTTAGAAATAATTTTATTAGTCTGGAATATTTTTTTTAAAGTGACTTCTGATATTTAAGAGCTCACATTTATATCAAATACCAACACAATTTTAAATCAAGAAAAGATATACATTAATATTCAGAACCGCACTAAGGGTTTTTATCATTTATACAAATAAAATTGCATTTTTCGGAAGTTAAAAAATGAACCGTTACATACATACCGAATACATACCGATAAATTATTTTTTTAATCTTAGCATTGCAGTCTGTTAAACAGTTTTGATATGAATAATTTAAATTTCTTGAAATATCGATAACTTTGCCCCTCGATTATTCTTGATGAGCAGGTATTACTTAAAACATTCTTTCAAATAAAAAATAAAACTATAAAATAATTAAACTTTTTAACAGAAAAGGAAATTGTTCCCAAGAATTATTTCGCTATTTTTAAATTTCCACGAATTTATTGTAATATTCGAGAACAATGAATGAAAGTTAGTAAGTAAAAATGTGGGCTAAATTGTTTCAATACAATGGAATAGTACTATAAAATAGTTCCGAAAATTATTTCTCCCATTTTAAATTCCCACGAATTCATTTTAATATTCGAGGATAATAAATGAAGGTTTGTAAATAAAAATGTAGGTATAAATACTACTCAAGTGTGTACCCAGGATCTCAATTAGAGTGCGGGCAAAGTGAGACACGACGATTTCTAAAATACTACTACTACAAAATAAGACTCAAACTATTGCAAAGATGTTTTTATCAGTCACTTAAAAAATGCGTACTAATTCGCATCCCACCTCGCCACACCGACGCATCAATTTGAAGAGGGCTTTATTTTCTTTTTTTCTTCTACGCACTACGTTCTTGGAACACACTACGGAACACACCGTCTGGGACTCAAGTTATCAGTGTGTTCTTTCACTGAATCGTACTATATTAAGTTCAATACATTGTGCATTTTTCCTGACAAAGAAGATTCTAGGTAAATTAATGTACTAGTCCCGAAGTCTCTTTTATACCAGAGAGACAGTTAAGGCGGTTCATTAATAAATATGTAAAAATACCAGAAGTTATTGCTGGTGTGTAAATAACGTAGTAGGTGAATGAAACGTTAATTCAATTCCAAAAGAAACAAACATTCTATAGATTAACCAAACATCATAAACCTAATTTCATTATAAATGCAATTTTTCCATGTAAATATTATTTTAATTTAAATCAGATTAAGTGTACATGCAGATGAATTTGAAAATTAAAAAAAAAGCGTTTTGAGAATCTGTAATTCAAAGTTATTAAACAATTCCAATGCCCCGAAAAATCAATAATGCATTCAAATGCATAAAGTTATTTTTAAGTTTTAAGAAAAATTTAAATTCTATTCGGTCTGCATGTTTTCAAAAAAGAAAAAGAACATTATATCCTGTTATTTGACATTCATTTATTTTTCTTCGTAGATGGTAGAAGCTACGCTTAAGTAAGCACACGCTTAGTGATTGATTTTCGTGTATTTTATTTAAGAAGTATTTTCCGAAAGTCCTTGGGATTTTGTTTCTTATGTAAACGTGAAAGAAAATGCAAGTCAGAAAAATGCTTATTATTGTTCACTAAAGATAATTCCAAATGAATAACAAATTTGAAATTAAGTTATTTTTGTTTTAACTTATTCAACACGCGGTTATTATTCATTACAGAAAATGTTTTTCTTGTTTTCAAAATTTGTCATATAAACAATATTATTTATTATGCAAACATAAGAGGATTAGCGAATTTAATTCAATAATAATTCATTTCAAGTAGGTAATTTCTGGTAATTAATCTAATTCATCTTGTGTTTATTGGAAACGCTTAACAAAATGCCCGACAACTTAAAGAAAATTTAAAAATTATTGTTATGAAATACTCTTGTTGAACGTTTAAATATGTATGGATAATAAAATGAATAATGTAAATCCCGATATAAAGTTTAACAGTACGTAATAATATGATTTGCATACAATTATAATAAAAATAATATTTGAGAAAAATGTAAATTAAATGAACACCAAATCTCTAGCATCACTCTCTCAGGGTGATGTGAGATCTTAGCATGATTGATTAGGTGATTCAAATTTAGTCAAAAACAATCTACTCAAAACTAATTATTAAAATTAAAAATAATATAAAATTAAAAGAATATTATACTTTTTTAAATTAAATTACTAATTGATTTACATCCTGGGGGACAAGTCTTCTTTTCCAAATTGAATTCTCCAAGTTTATTATTTTTCTCTGAAATAGTGGTACGTCCTAGAACAAAGTTGTACAAAGAATTTCTTGTTTCTTTTGATGTTTTCTATCACCCCTTAAAATTAACGCATAGTAACCCTTTCCATCCTATAATCGTCATAATCGGTTATTTATATAAATTCTAAATATTTAAATAATGACGCTAAACAATGTCTATTTCTTTCTTCTCCTTTTAAAATTGCATAAATAAATATTTCCAATTGGTAATACGAGTATTCGTCTTTTCCATAATTTATCTATAATTCTGATCTTTACCCAACTACCCGTAACAAACTTTCCATGATTCTCTTCTACCTTGAAATTGCGTATCATAATTATTTTACATCTGTTTTTCGCTTGTATGTCTTTAAAATATACTTTTTTATTCCTAATCTATTTAACCATATAGCCTCTTTTTATTCCAATCTGACTTATCAACTATTCCTTAAAAGTTTTATTTAAAACTCTTAAAGTCTTTTAAAGTTTTATTGTTATCACTATTATTTACTCCATCAAGTTTTCCTAACTCTATTGAATTTATTATTTTTCTCCTCAACTTTTGTTTCTTGCGTCTAACTCTATATTTCTATCGTTATTTATTTTTAGTGTTTCTGTATTAATCTTTATTTCTTTAATAATTATTTCTGCATTAATCTTCATCTTCTTTTCATTTCGTTAATAAATGTCTTAGTATTATTTTTATTTTCTTCTCCCATACTTTAATTTAATATTATTAAATAATTTCGTTATGAGATTCATAATGTAACGACTTTTCATAATGTAGCGAGCTGTTGATCAATGAGAGTTAGGAATAACGACCTGTTGACCAGTGAGAGTTTAGAATATCAAATGGTTGCTTAGGAACAACCCAAAGTCAATATACATTAAACTTGAGAACGTACAGTTGGTTTCAAAATAATCGAGTACAGCCTTTTTAAGTAGTATAAATCATGTTGTCACAATGACAAATAAAATGTCAAAGTTAGTTGTCAACTTATGTCACAAAACATAACCTAAATAAATAAAGATCATTTTACATTGTAAAAAATTTTCATAATCATGGACTACTGATTTATAAAGTGTATTCGATTTTTTTGAAACCAACTGTACCTTATCGTCCATCATTACACAATAAATAATAAATATTATTGATAATTAATATTATTCTCAGTCGGTTCGAATAATAAATTATTCTTATTGTTAATTTTATTAAAATCGCTGCGCTTGTGTTGTAAACGTCATACTCGTGTATTAATAACTAGGTATAGGATTTGTATGCACTTCAAAATGCTGAAATATGCATGCACTTATGCACTATAAAAACGTGAAATATGCACTTAAAAATCATGAAATATGCGTTTATTAGAAATTTTTAATAAATATATGCACTTTCATTATTAAAAAAACACCTGTTTAGCGTTATTTACATTTTATTTACAGAAATTATTTTAATTAGACATCCTATGCAATAATTTAATTAATTATATTTTCTAAACATAGAGCGTTACAGTTCACAATGACGTACATTTTTAAATTTTCAAAAGTAAACATATGCCTATTATCCCTAAATATTGTTTTATATTTTGAGAAACTCCGTTCCACATCGCAAGACGTAATTGGGGCATACTTAAAATTGTTTAATTCTACAAGCGAATAATGCTTTGGCTCGTCTAAAATGTCTTGGCCAGATAATGCATCGTTTATGCTTTTAATTAAGTGAAAACCAGGATTTTTGTCTATAACGGATTTAAATTTTTATTTTATAGTCAAACCCTTTGGCCCTTTTACTTTATTCAAAGAAACACCTAACAATTTTACATGCTCAAGAGATTCATCTAATGAATTTTCCTGACTTTCTAATTTCTGAATTACTTTAGCTAAACGCACAAAATTTGTCAAAACAAACAATAATTCTGCCCTCACCTCCTTAGTATTAAAAGCATCCTGTGCGCTTTGTATGCATAGTGCATCGTGTTTACTAAGTTTATTTACAAATACTTTAATAATATCAAAATAAGTTGCATAATATTCTGCTGCAGAAAGCCAATTACCCCACCTTGTTATTACAGGTTCAGGTGGGAGAGGACTTCTTGAGCAGTTTCCCTAAATATTTGTATGCGATATGGAGCTTTACAAACAATTTTTTTTACATCTGAAATTATAGAGTTTACGTTAGGATATATTTCCCGCACTTTTTCCGCAACTCGATGCATTGCATGGGCAAGACAAGTTAAGTGGATCATTTTTTCGTACAGAACTTGTAAGCCTTGCCACAGCCTCAGGGTGTATAGTATAGAATCATAGTGAATGATTGCAGTCAACGCGATATTGCCTAAAGCTAACTCAGCTAAAAGAAAAACCCGTGCGCCACTCGTTTAAGTAAACGACTGCGTCCATAAACGAGAATGAACCCCAAGGTTCTAAAAGGGCATCAATCAGCTTCAATCGATATTGCGATACACCCTTTAACGTGATTCAAGACAAATATATGCGGAACGTATAAATACTGTGGGATTACAGATACTTACGCTCTTACTACGAGTTTATTCTCAATAGAAAGCTGCTGTTCCTATAGTGGAGTATATAGTACCTGATATAAATAAAATCAAAAGAGAACCAACTAAGGGCTTCAATTCGTTGGTATAATTGGATACGGTAATATGAAATAAGTTACAGGTATGATAAAATTATTAAGGTAACAATAGAATAGGACTGATTAGTTTGGCAGACCGATAGTAGGCTTAGTTCAAGAATGATTAATTTAGGTTGTCAATTTAAAAGTAGGCAAATGTCAAACTTGACTTAAAGGTTATGTGACATTCTAGGTTAAGACTCTCATGGATATACGGAAATTCATGATTTCTTAAGTAGCGCTATGATATCATTCGGCTTTACATATAGAATAGCAATGGATTAATTATCCCGCAATGGAAAGGATATGGTCTTTCTGGATTACTTAGGGTTTGCCCAGTTTTCAATATTACCAGTTATAAGTCTTAATCATAGAGTTGAATAAGATATGCCAAACACAAAAAAAGGGTAGTCCGTATATTTCTTCATCATAAATATATCTTTCTCGGCACTTATCTGGAAAGAATCCAACACACCATGCAGGTCGCGCTGTCTCCACTAAAGTAACCTTACAGCTGTTCTCGAGCAAATTAGCGGTAAAGAAGGGGAATTGGAGGAGTACTTCAATGGTACCAATAACAACAATAGGTAACGCAATAAAGGGAAACTTAAAGAGAAACCCAAAACCAAGAACCCTAAAAAGGAAAAAAAATGAATTTAACATAAAGTCAATATCTTTAACCAATACCACTTACCTCTCAGTGAGGGTTTTATGGCTATAGACAAACAGGCAATTGAAAACAATAAACGGTTTGGTTGATGATGTCGGGAGATTATTACTGAATCTAGAAAGAAGTAAGAAAATAAGAAATCTTATTTTCCAAAAATAATACATTTAGAAATTATCGATATAAGGTAACTTACACCAAAGTAGCCGGGGACTGTGGTTGGCTGCAGATCCTCTTCAAGAGATTAGCGAGCACGAAAAGGTAGAAATGAGATTCAGAAAACGGTAACTCGTCAATTAACAATTTCACGGATATATCCCTTATTCAAGGGTAATAAAAATACAAATTATAACTCCGCGAAATTGCAACCACAACCAGCTGACAGATATTTTAGATCATCCAAAGAAAATACCAAGGAAACCAACATAACAACTTACGCTAAGAAATAATAGTTGCTAAATAACGATCCACAAGCTTCGAGAAGTAGTTGGAAATATGACCCGTAATAGCCTGCTCCAGCCTTGATCATGTATGGTGCCGCGTCGGTGACGAACAGGAGTAATTTGTTGTACTGTATGCCGTCCGGCCACAAAATAGCCATCGAATCATTAAACAATTTTGCATGATTGCAAAATCAAAATGATTGCAAACAATGATTCGTGCTCTTGAAAACGTCCATTGCTAATAGATAGGATTTGGGATTGTTCTCCGAATTTAAAACGCCAATTATAACGTTAGCCACGTATCTGAAAACAAAAATTTGATTTTTATTTTATCGAACTACATAATTAGTCGGTTATAAACAATTAGCGCAAAACAGTTATTTAAAAAAAAATATATTTTAATCAAGCAAAAATATTGTTGTGATTAAATATGTAACTAACAAAATAGAAAATAAAACATCCGTAAATTGCTCTGCTGTCTTTGATTAGTTAAATTTTACTAACAAAACGAAGGAAATGAAGTTTCTACGCACCTTCCAGTAGTGTCAGTAGATTCGTCAATGGAAACCCATATGTAGTTATTCGCTACATGTTTTCTAATTGATTTTATGGTCTCTTCGTATAAAAGAGGTAAATAATTTTTCCTGGGTGTAGACTCGTCGGGTATTGGCATTTTTGAAATTTCTTCCAGAAAATTACGAAATGCTGAGTGATTAATTTTACTTAACGGGATATCTGCAGCCACTAATGCACTACATAGTTTTTATTAAATCCGATCGATTTGCTGGACTCACCGCGCGAATTATTAAGGTACCCCGGTAACAATGTTTGTTTTTTTGATTTCAGGGCAACACACTTTTGATGTCGAACCGTGTTCAGATGTTGTGTAACTTGAAAGCGTTTCGTTGCAGTCACTTTAGCGTCGCACACTGTACAATACAACACTTTATCGTCAGTTGTAAGAACACTGAATTCCTTAACATAACTTTGAAGTGTAACAGACACAGACCGTTTTTCTTTACCCATCTTTACACTCTAAAATTTCAAATTGAAATGCAGTTTGCAATTTCTGAACTGTCTTAATTGAAAGATTACAAGATTAGTAAACAAAAGTACAGGCAAATTTTTCTATGAACAGGAAGTTGTCAAAGAGTCTTTGGAATTTCCTAATACCTATTTATAACAATACCGCAGGATGTAAGTGTTTAAATTTTAGTTGAAACTTTTTCTTTCTTAGAAAATATTAACAAGTACACAGATGGTTAAGGCAGTAAAATATTTTAAAGCCTAGTATTTAACAATAAGCTTAAATTATGGGTTTCCCCTAGACTCAACTAAGCCGCCCTTGGTTGGTTGTCTAAAATGGTAAAATTATTTAAAAAATATTAGAAATTTCATAATTAAAGCATGTAAAACGCTCAAAAAGTGGTAAAATATGCACACTCGTTCAAAAATGCTAAAATATGCATGCATTTATAAAAAACACCTAAATATGCATTTATATGCACTTTCAAATTGACATATGTGATTCATATGTGGCTTAAACATGTAGAAATATAACTCTGCATATGTTTGCTATAAGCAGAAAAAAACATGCAAATGCATAGAAATCCTATACCTATTAATAACCATTAGGAGTCTGCTGTTCTTAACTACTAGTCATGTCAGTATGACTTACTTTTATAAAAATGATTATCTAACCTACTATGCACATAATGATTGAAAACATACTATAATAACTATTCATCACCAAATATATTAAATAAGCTCTTACTAAATACAAAAACACTTATCATAAACACTAAACAATTATTAATTTTTATACAAAGTTGTAATAACAGACTCATATAAGGCCAATTCCATGCTTAATAAGCTTTTTAAGACACGACCGTGCTTCAACGGCTCAGATTTTGTTCAAGTCCTTTACTTGCATACATACGAATTCACTTTTTCAGATTTTTGTAATGAATGAGAACATGTTACTATTTCTCTTCTTCCTTTTGTTGAGACTGCTTGTTGTTACATTGATCGGTTTTCATCTTCGATTTACCATCAAGAGAACTGATAACAATTCCAATTGGTTGACTGTCGCACAAAACAATATCTTCTGTTTTCTAGTCACTCTGCACTTTTTCGACCAAGACAAAAAAAGATTTGTTCAAACGGAAGCTTTACACAAATGAACACTCTTTTCTCGTATGGTGATACTCATTTAATTAGAAACACCAAAACCTTAAAAGGTATACTTTTCTAAATGGAGAACCCTGATGTATATTAATTAAGAAAAGAAATTTCCAGCTATAGACGTCTTATGCCTGTATTTCTTAAAATAAATTTTTAACTTATTTGATCTGAACAGACAGAACAAATTATTCTTTGTAGATATTTAACGGAATAAGATTGGAAGGAGAGATTTATATAAATTAGGCTGTAGGAGAACGCAGAAACTTTTTTGTGGAGCTTAGGGTGTACCAGCGAGTTAAAGCTCTGCTTGACTTATTATTTAATTTATTACAAACGAGGTAATAATAATTAAAAAGTAGATGTTTTGTTGCAGAAGTCAAGTAATAGCGTTACTTTGTTTCTTTAAATAATGCAGAATATACCGAAGTGTACAGATGTACGAGGAAGCGTGGAAATAACAAAAAAAGGCGCAAAGATTTAAAGATTATTAAAACGTTAATTAAAGATTTCGCGTGATACTTTTGTTTTTGCTTTAATGTTTTCTGTTGTTTTAATTAAATCTCAACTATTCTGAAAAAGGTCGTCTCATCTGGAATTTGACTCAGTTGAAAAAGAATAATAATATATCGTGTTTCGGATTTATTACAGTTTAATCTGATTACTCTAACTTGGAAGCGGGAATATATTTTCACAGAAAGAAGTAAAAAAGATACACTCCATCCAATTAATGCTTAGCAAAAGATATTAAAAATTTCCGCTGGGGTTGAAACTCATATAGGCCCCTTAACTCATTGTAAGTGGTTGTCAGTTATTGCCCGAGAAGTTGCAACAACTTCTTTTGCCTATGACAGAAACAGTAATTATAAAACTATTTTGTAATTAATATTCTTTCCCATTTTGAAATAGTGCATTAGTTTTACCGGCGAGTTATCATCTCTTGCGTACAACTGTTGCCTTCCCTTTCCGGAATTTTGCATCTTTCGCTCTTGAGCTGTCAGGACCATTACGGTGTAGTAGTCAAAGTCTTTAAAATTTCTAATAGTTGCTTTGGCGTTTTGGTTAAAAGTTTTATTCCAAATATCTAGAAATCTGTGTTTAGACGAAGCTTTGTATAAGTAACAGAGGTAATATATCTTTTCCACCGTTTCAGTGTTAACAATGCATTTGTAAACGAGCACATGGATGCATCAGAAACTGACTACCAACTAATTTGTTTCCTATTTGAACACTTTGGCATCTTCATTCCCTCCCCTAATTATGTACTTTAAAAAATGTTCTTTATATAATTAATAGTAGTTTTTAATAATTTAGTTTTTCCTCTTTTGTAAATCTCCTCGAACTTCTATTTTCCCTCATTAACTACAAGATCGTGCTTTTCAGGAAATCAAAAATATATAAAATCAGAAAAACCAACAAACCGAAAATGAAACCAGTGAGATGTCGAGTAGAGTGATATATGTGCAATGTGCAACTAGTGAGAAGCCGACTAAGTTATTTGTGGAAGCTTTAATTTAGCAATTAGAAATACATTTAAATTAACATGATTTTAATAATAAAATTAATAATTACATTACTTTTTTTTGCAATTTAATAATTTTTAACTAGAATTTCACTTTTCATGCCCATTTCCAGATATTCTTAACATTAATTTTCTTCGTAGCGCATGTTCAAATCTGCGTTGTATCAATTTACCTGACCTTACATGCTAAACGTTTATTACCGAAACCTCTTTTTCTAAATAAATTCCAAATCAATAAAATGACCCAACGAAATAACATTTAGAATCGCCATGCCAGAGAAACGGCTTCTGAAATGTATATTAGATAAAACACCACATCCCGCTCGTTTTTATGGGCGAGTTTTCAAACCAAACATAATATGCCACTTGTTCCTCTTTCAATATTTTTTCCTTCCGGCATTACTTCCCTTGGTGGTTATAAAATTAAATCCGCAACTTTATTAACTGCCCGTTTACAGAATTAAATCGCAAACAAAGAAATTCGTGTAAATGCCATTGATTAATTTAGAATTGTAAAATGAGCATAAATTCAGAAGATTTATGAAAAGAGCAAATGGGAAGTCTTCAGCGTAATGAAAATTTTTATGTCCTATCAGGTAAACAGTTTGATTGGAGCGCTTTTTCATAAGCCTGAGTGTTTTTCGTCCTGAAAAATAACAGAATAATTTGGAATTTACTTTCATCTGATGAGATATATATATATATATATATATATATATAGATATATATATATATATATATATATATATATATATATATATATATATATATATATATATATATATATATATATATATATATATATATATATATATATATATATATATATATATATATATATATATATATATATATATATATATATATATATATATATATATATATATATATATATATATATATATATATATATATATATATATATATATATATATATATATATATATATATATATATATATATATATAGTAATGAAAATTAATTGTGATAATCACAGAAATACATCAAATTAGTTTAAGAATTTATAAACATAATGAAAAATTATCATCTCTGACTGGGATTCGAACCCAGGACTCTCTGCTATCCAGGCAGATGCTCTACCAACTGAGCTACCTGAGACGACTCCCAATTGAAACGACAATTCTTCATATTAGTTACTTCAGTTGTTAACATTATTTCCATCTTATATGAAGAATTGTCGTTTCAATTGGGAGTCGTCTCAGGTAGCTCAGTTGGTAGAGCATCTGCCTGGATAGCAGAGAGTCCTGGGTTCGAATCCCAGTCAGAGATGATAATTTTTCATTATGTTTATAAATTCTTAAACTATATATATATAT